>JAFEMH010008253.1:0-53469 GCA_022495995.1 Adenophora triphylla var. japonica | reverse complement strand
GGCTAACTCCCTCACTAAGATACCTCGTCTTCATTATGTTACCCTTGTTGTACCATGTAGGGTCAGTATGTTCACCCCAAGTGTGAGCGAGAATCTTGGGAGTTGAGCCAATATTCCCTCCGCTTTTGTCTTCATCTCCCTTATGTCAAATTTCGATACGCACAATTCGCCTCCGACAAATTAGATGGCATCTTTGTAATACCTATTGAGTCACCGTGCTTTGGTATACGGGACCTCAAAACCCACGCACATAAGAATTGGGCGTATGCTCTAACCTCTAGCACACACATTGGCATAAAACTCCTGAACAATTCTACCCAAACCCCCGAAGTGCCAGGGTTCGACGCATGAGCATCTTCCATTTATAAAAAGAAAAATATCCTTTAAATTACAACTTTCCCAATCGAATTCCCGTTCTATGTTGGTAATGCATTACGTACACATTATGAGCATTTAAAAACTTTTTTCCGCTTTGTAGGAAACAAACCTATTTTCGATCCAAATTGGGGTTCTTGACACAACAGACCCAGGGGATTGGGAACATTTCTTATCTCTACCACGTTTACCCATTACACTAACCAAAAATGGCTTAGAAAAAGAAAAAAATGTTACAGGAGCAATGTGGCCGCGATTGTGACCGGAATTTCCGTCGGGCATACCGCCGGGTGGAGGGGATGAGCTGGAAAAGCAACCCTTGGACGTCACTACGTTCCCTACTACCTCTTCCTTCGAAAAAATCTCTCCAAAATAAAGCTTTCCACCCCAAAGGCATTATAACCTTTCCAAAGCTTCGAGATTTCTCCACCAATGCCGGAATTAATGGAGGATAAGTGTTGAAATTGGGGGTTTGGAAGAAGTTTAGAAGTGGGTATATGGATTTGGTGGTAGGGGGTGATGATTTCAAAGTTAATTTGAGGATTTTTAGTGAAAGGGATATGAAGGGAACCGTGGTTTTGAGTAGAAAAAAATTTGGAAATCGCTAAGGTTATGAATTAAGGGCTCGTAATTTTAGACTCCAAGAAACCAGGAAATAACCTATTCTACGAGTATTTGGGAGCGGACGCTCCCGTGTGGAGAGCGGACGCTCCCTCGAATTCAGAAATTTTGCACCTTGAATTGACAATATTGGGAGCAGGAGCTCCCACTCCAATTTGGAGCGTGCGCTCCCTATGTCCGAAACCTGTAAGGCATTGAGCAAATTTAGGAGCAATTGCTCCCTATTTTTGGCCACTAGCCGGTGTCTCCCGGTTTCGAAGAGGGTTTTTTTTTTTTTTTTTTATAGTATATTCACTATGTAACCACCTCCCGTTTCCAAAGATAACGTATTTAGTGCTCAATTTGGTTATTACATTGCATGATTGTTCAAATTACAATTAAAAAAAATACTAGAATTAAAAAAAATCTAGGATGGGAATGTAACTTACATTTTTGTATTAAACCTCAAAGAAGCATTAAATGAAAAAATAGGCGTATCACATTACGTTGCTCCATCACACCTCAAAGAAGCATTGAATGAGAAAATAAAGCTGTATCACATTAACTTAAGTCGAAATGCCGAAATATGAAGATCGTAAGAGGAGAGAGTTAAGTAAATATAATATCAAAGTTTATTACCCGAGGAACCACATGCAATGTCGTATAAACTCAACCATAAGTATTTAATGTGTTTGTTTATCACGCAATATTAAACATCAAAAAACGAAGCAAGCTTATAAATATAATAAAAGTAGTTTTAACGACGACATCTATAAGTTACCTATTCAAGATTGTTCAAACTTGAATAGGATTCCAATCCAATAACCACATGACAACAGCGAGTACATCATTATTCCTAAAATAAATTAGTTTTTCAAAAAAATTGTAATACTCATAACCGTACATAAATGAATTAAGGAAAGCACGGTTGAATGTCGAAATTTTTGATTACCTCATAATTTGTGAAAACACTTCTTTGTATACGACGTTAGTAGTAAACTCGCTCGTTTCACCATCCTTTGCACAAATCGAGAAACTTTAAGCCCATTTTTTGCTTGTAACCTCAAGATTGCCACATACAATCGCCCCGTGGCCCGAATACGGGTCGAGGAAGGTAAAGTCCAACATTTGAAAGTGACTTGGGCCCACGACCTTCTTATTTATAGTACATAGCGAGAAGCAAAACATTTAATGGGAACCGCCTACGTTGGAATTTCTAACAGGGAATTTTGTCCATATGCGGCGGGCTCGACATCATTCCGGGGCACGAAACACGCTTCATTCCTTTATTCTTTCTGAAAGCATTCTAGCTTCAACTATATGTTTTCCTGCAGTTTGTAAGCGATCATTCTCGTTCCGTTGCATAATTCCTGAAGCTTCGATCAATGTTTCGAGTAGCATCACTATACACCCAACCCTTCAAACGTATGGAATGGTTCTAAGCAATCCGGAGCATTTAATCGTATTAAGAAATTCAACTGTAGAAAAACATCCTGCGTGGCCCGGCCAATATCTCCGTCCTCCCTTTAAGCGTGCTATCGGAACTCATATACAACACACCTGTCATCACCGGGTATCATCGACATCACATAATCATCAGGAGTAGTATCTACTATCTCATTAGTTGGTGCCAAAATTGCTCTATCTGAAAAATCCATCAATTCGCATATTGTGTAATATGTCGGGATACGTGTTTTCAACGATGGTTGCAATAGGATCGGTTGTATTTCTTATCAAAATATCATCGGGTAACTTAATGTCAACTTCCCCATCATTTTCTTCACCGCAATCCCCATCTCCTACACGTAATATCCATTCAACAAAATTTTTGATCTCTAGAACATCCGAAGAAGAAGAGGAACTTACCTACATTTATGCAATGAATGAGAAAAATATTTAGTTTACGCGAGGAAATGTAACATGTAAAGAGTTTTAAATTAGATCATTTACCTGCAATCTCATGTTCTTTGTCAATTTTAGGACCTCACATGAATTCCAAAGTTTAGATGAACTGATAGCGGCATGTACAATATCATGTCGGCTTCCTTTAGGCACAACGGGCAATATTTGCACAAATCACCTCCAAAAACAACAACTAATCCACCAAAGGGCTTATCGAGCAACGACCATAATGATTACGCATAATGTCCCTCAAGCTGGGTCAAGCGCCTCAAAGCGGTGCTTGTGGGCCATCGGAGCCTCATCCCAAATTATCGGCTTCGTTTTCTTTAGGAGACCACACAAATCGAACTGGCTTAATCTTGCTACACGTTGAGCTTTCATCGACTTGTATTGGTATGCCAAATCGGAATGAGCGATCCTACCCCTCGGAAGTAGCAACGAAGCTATCCCGCTAGAAGCCACCGGAAGAACTATATCCCTCCTACTTCGCAATGCCGAGCACAATGTCTTCCATATGAAGAGTCTTACCCGTGCCACCATACCCATACAAAAGAAAACTCCACCATCACCTCTATCAATAGCCGTCATGATCTTATCATAAACCATTCTTTGTTCTTGGTCAAAGATTTATGTAATCTAGAGTGCTCGACCTTCATCTCATCGACATCATAAGACATTTCATCCAATATTAGCATATTCTACGCATCGAAATTAGAATTGCTTGGTTGAGGCATATCTTTAAAATATTGTAGACCGCGCAATTCGGCCAATAACTTATCAATCTCGGCCAATGCACAATTTTTAACTTGCTCTTCATTTGAGTGTCAAACCTATGTATAATGAAATAGATTAACATTAAAACAAAAAATGATTAAAAAAATGATTAATTAAATACTCCCTCCATCCCAACGAGTAAAAATTTGAGAAAAATTGATCAAAGCGTTAACAAATAATGTAAATACAATATAATACCTCAATAACAAAATAGAAAGTAGAATTCTTACTTTGCGAGGTTTTTCAAGATGAATTTGCTCTTGATACATTAACCGTTAGTCAAAGTTTGATAAAGTTTAACAAAAGTTTGCTTCCTTCTAGTACGGAGGGAGTATAATTGAAAAATTATACAACAGAATAAAAGATTGACCAAGATTATAATTCAAAGTATAATTTAACATAATAAAGTATTTACCAGGATTGTTAAAATTCTTTTGATGCTTGTAGTTGACATCGTGCAGCCCAGGAACTTGCCAAGTTTGATTCCGGACATCTTGTGGCCTCGACATACTATTAGAGAAAAGAAGCATCGCGAAAAGTCTTCGTAGATAATCCGGTGACCCCCATTGGCTTGCTTCTTTTATTCCATTAACATACTCCTTATCATCATCTAACAATCCTAGTGCATAACACGCTTTTTGTAATCACCGTGCACTATATTATTTACGGTTCTCAAATCATCGTAACACGTAGCACAGCAATGTGATTTAACATCGGCCTCAAATAGTAGATATCACCGAATTGATGGGGACATGATAAATTCGTCCAATTGATGTGCCTCTCTTTCCTAGGACGCCATTCTCGCTTTGGCTTATCCCAAACATAATCTTTGCGGAAATTCGTGATACTTGTCTTGTCGAGCCTACGGATTATCACGGTTGATCTTCATCCCAGTTTGTAAAAATTGCGATTGGGCAACGGTAGGCTTACCCACAACATCCGTAAGATAATCGCCATCTCTGAATGGAATGGTTTGGTCTCCCTCTAAATGGAAAGATAAAGCGCTCTACCGCGGGGTCTGTAATGGATATCAAATGCAAATATTCTCCACATGGCTTCACATGCGAGAGACATATCGACAATCGATATACCTTTTAATTTCATCATTCACTTCAAAAACCTACCCCTATTCTGTCACTTCCTTTGCGATATACTTGAATAAGTACTTTATTGATTTGCTTTGATTACGGTATTCCACGTTGATGTGAGCCCGGTACTTCAACAACGGATGTGGATTATAAGGCACAATATACCTATTATCAAGGAAAACTCCGTTTTTTCTACATTTGCCCCATTGTCTCTCCTCCAGGTAAACATAATATCCATTCTCGTCAACGAAGTGCCTTCATTAAAGCTTTTGGGGAAGTGCTTCGTGCATCTTTTGTTATCCATGCAAGGAGATTTTAGGTTAGCAACACCACAAGGACCATGCACCATATATTCTTTCAGCGCCTCGTACATTTCCGGATCGGTTTCTTTATCGGGTATCTCGGCACTTATAAACTGTCGACATCCTCGGCGATTAATGCTTGGTCTTGACTTTTGAGAAAAGAATAATATGAGCATGGGGAAGACCTCGTTTTGAAACTCAACTGTGTAAACAAGCGTATAAAATAAATAATTATAATAATTAAAATTTTTGTAACAAAAAATAAAATATGTGGTTTAGTTATTATATATAGCATCGATCCTACTATAAAACAATTATATTAACAAACGATGCTCAACTACAACACATATATATTTTGAAAGAATTACTTACGCGCATTAGTGACCAAAAATTTTCTTTTCCTTCAAATCCTTTACCAATTCATCAAGCTTCATCTTGAAAACCCTACATAGAATATCGGCCCTATCTTCCGGTCTTCGCCCCTCCTTACGAACAAATCTTGTAATTTCGGCCACTTTGGATTGCGAGTAAACGTGATAAAGAGTGATGGATATCCTGTCCACTGCAAATAGCTAACGCGTCTTGGAAATTCTGAGTCATCCACCGCCGGCCACCGGTGTATGATGACGGCAACACAACTCGTCGACCCGCGAGACGATGGATCGATATCTCCTCTTGAAACCGCATACGTAAGTTTTCCTATAAGTTTCGACCCTAAGAGCGGGTTGATTATGCCGAATCCACTGAAGCCTCGTGTGTGTCCATCATTATATACGCATCAACCATAAGCTATTTGGAGTAGTCTTCCACTTCTCATAAGTTGGTGTCCTTCTGCGGAGACCTCTGTTGTAGTCGGAATGATAAGAACTCTTTCAAAGAAAGATTGGGTCGCTTTGACATTGGAGGCATATTTCGAGGAATATACGTATAGAACCCATCTTCCCCAAAAACAAACGGCGGAGTGCGAAGAGGAAGATAACATGGATTGAACTCGTGTATTTGTTTAAAGTCACCACACCGCTTTTCAACTATAATGTCTCTCACAACAGGTGTATCTTGAATATCACCCTCGATAAGAGCTGCCACTTCAGATGTTGTTGGCAAATTATACGTTCTTCCATCCTTAGATCGCTTTCCTATCAGTCGAAGCTTTACCTCACTCGAAACTCTCAAAGAAATACGCTCTGCAGCTGTTCTGTAAATCTTAGCATACGGGTTGTTTTCATCAATCATTTTTCTTAAGTCCGATACAATCGAGTAGTCAAATTCCGAACTCCTCTGTTTACTGTAAAATAAATTTCAAAGCAAGCAATATATAATTAGTCAATATAACAACACAATATATATATATATAAATCACGAATATAAAAGGCTATGCAGAAAATAAAACATATGGATGCTTTAAAAATATTAGCATTACTATATAAGAATGAAGCAAAATCTTCAACCAAAAATTGTTTGAAGTTAGAATTTGGAAACATCTGCATTTGCAGATTACATGGACTGAACCATCACAATGTCAAATTTTCTTTTCATGATTAATTACTTTTATGAGTCAAGTGACAAATAGTATGAATATATTAAATTTAAATGGTATTATTCTTAATATCAAAAGAGTTCAAATATAGTAATTTACTTGAAGAATCTGTATCGATGGCATACTCATAATTGTATTGTCAACTAACTGTAAATAGTTGTAATAATTAAATAACAATAGAATATAAATTCATGAGAAAAAGGCATCATCGTCATATTTATTGAGGGCATAATTTACCATTATATAAGAAGAACAAAAAATAAACAGGTAAATCTTTAACTTCAATGCTATATAAATAGACAATGTGTATAAAGTTTATGGTTGAAGGGAAAAGGAATGAAAAATTCATAGCGAGAGAAAATATAACAACAATTTAAGAATACAAGCAGAGTACTTCGTTTTGAAATATATAGACAAAGCACGGATGATAAAGTACATTATGAAGAAACATACTGGCGGCTTTTATTACATTATTAACCGTTTCGGTGTCATAAATATAGAGTTGGGAGAATTGTGGCGGAGCTCCTTCATTGGGCAACAATGATCCGATTAGATGAACATTCTGACCTCCCAACTTAAATGCGTAAGGGCCTCTTCCTTGATTTACGGTCTTATCAATTGTCCCACCCATTGATGTAAATGCGTACATCATGTTGTAAGCACGTATGTTATCCATAAAATTTTTGCTTTTTCGTGCGTTTTATCTAGAAGATCACGCAACAACTCGGGCGGATGTTGCAATAGTGGAAGTTGTACTTGCCCATGCATGCAACATAATGAGAATTTTGGATTTGTCGTTTGCTTGTTCTTTGGGGTCCTCTCTTCGTACCAAAATAAAGCATGGCAATGTTCGCATTCATATTTTGGTTCTCCAATATCCCAATAACCTTGATATGTAAAATAATCTAAAATGTAAATGACCTTTATCTAAAGAAATAAGTATTAAATGTATTGTGTTTTATTATTTAGGTAAAATACTATTATGTGAAATCTTAACATCAACTAAAAATGAAACCATACACGTAGCTTGGTTGTGAAATCTCCTTAATTTTTTCCTAATACATCGTGATGTTCGGAAATTATATTCATCGTTTGTTGCAAAATCGGTTTGGGATTCTACCATTCTGAATACATAGCAAAATTCGAGATATATGTTTTTCTATGATATGAATTATAAATTAATAAATCGAAACATCAAGTAAAAATTATATAAATAGTGAAAATAAGTGATTTATGTTTGATTTCACGTACTGTATCCAAGCGATTAGGTATGTTATTGCTCTCATTTACTTGATGTTGAATATTTGCATTTAAATCTTCAAAATTCAAATTTACTGTGAGAGGCTGTGACACTCGTTTACTCTTAATTAGCCTACCCGGGTCTTCTTAGTTCAAGACTTGTTGGATTAGTCCCACAAGGAGTGTTAGTGAAAAAAAAAGTGTAATGATAATGAGTAATGCTATACCTAATTTTATATATAAAGTATTAAAAAACATAATAAGTATGAACAACTTAAAAACTATTTAAAAATAGATATATGTACTGTACCCGTGCAGTAGGTGAGACATTGCTTGAAATTTAGTTGATGTTGAATTTCGGAATTATAGGGATCGGGATTCATGCGGTTGTTGAGGGATTTCAATACTCCAACACTTTGGCTAATTGGCCTACCAAGCTTTCTTTTTCCAAGTTTTTGGGCTAATACATGATGCACATCCTCATCAACCAAAGGATAATTGTTTTCGGTTCCTTGATGTCGATTCTCGAAATTAGAGTGATCAATATCCAATCTTCTTTTAATAGATTGTAAACCCCCAAATCTTTCACCAACCGGAATATCACGACTTATAAAATCTATGCTTGTTGGATTAGTAGCTATTGGTGTGGTAGATGCGATAGAACTAATAAATATTAATGATGATTAGTTATGATAAAACATATTTTTATAATATAAAATAATTGAAAAATTGACATGAAATATTCTTACCATTTTGTAAGATTATATGAAGGAAATATTGGTCGTATTAAATGGCTATCGGTATGTGTCATTAGTTGACTTTCACTGCGGATAAAAACAATTCACATAGAGATTATATTTAAAAAAACATTTAAACTTATTTACCAATTTCATATATAGGTGATAAAATGTAAAAATGACATCTATATATAAAACTTACGATTAGAAATGTCGACAATGCCTCTCTTTGGGGCTCCAATGAGTTTCTCGTATGCTTTTCCATCCCTTCACTTTTCGTTTGCTTTTGCTTTTTGCAAAGGCTGAATTGTTCATTTTGTTTCTAGAAACAACGGACAAATGATTGTTATATATTATTTCATCATGGGTACCTTTACCACTTCATAAAACATTTTCTTATTTAAGGTATTGACATACATTATATAATCTAATGCAAGTATAAATTACAAAAAATTTCTCCACCAATGCCGGAATTAATGGAGGATAAGTGTTGAAATTGGGGTTTGGAAGATGTTTAGGGAGTGGGTATATGGATTTAGTGATAGGGGTGATGATTTCAAAGTTAATTTGAGGATTTTTAGAGAAAGTGATGAAGGGAACCGTGGTTTTGGTAGAGAAAAGTTGGAAACATCCTATCTTGAGTATTGGGAGCGGACGCTCCCATTTGCTAGGAGCGGACGCTCCCCAATTCCCGAAAATTTGAGGTCCACTAAATAAAAGATTGACCCCATAAATGAAAAATTAATTTGACTATACATAAAAATAATTACATACTTAAAAATACCTTCCTTGTCGACGAATTGGGCGATCCTTGGTCGGCAATTGGCCGACAATTGGCCGATCTTCCGATGATGCGATGCGAAGAATATGGGGATAGGTAGATTACGACTATCTTCAATCAAAAATCCGTGGCGACGGCGAGTTGGCCGCTCCTCAGACGAATTGGCCGTTGAACATCGATTTCGCCGGATTGCTTGCTTCAATTTGTAGGCGTCGGCTTTGTTGATTGCGGAGGAAGGTATGCAATTATCCTAAAAAGAAAGAAGGTAATTTATTATGTAAATATAGGTTTAATTTTATGATGATTTGTTCCTCGCTCTTTTCTACTTCATCTATCTATATCTAGGGTTTGATTTCGCAATCTTCTTCACATTCCAATATGCTATAATTGTTTGTACTCTAAATTTTTCTTTAATTTGTTATTGGGTATCTCGCTTGATTGAAGTAATTTTTTCTCTATTTCTCCGTTTTGATTATCGTATTTTTAATGTATTTATTTACTTGCTTTTTATAGAAGTATGGAATATTTGTTCATGTGTAATTAGTTTCAACAAAAAATATCTAGTTTGTTTATTAAAAAATTGTTTTTTTATTTGCATTTCCATTATTTACGATGTGTTTTTAATTTTGGGTAAAGTAATTTACATGGTAGAATGATTTGTCATCCCCAAATGAATGTCCATACTTCAATGATTTTTAGATCTTACATTCAAAATTTAATATATATAAATGTTGAGAAAGAACATTCAAACAAATAAATGAATATTGTGGGAGCTGTGATATTTCTTCTAACTTTTTCCATTTTGCGAAACAAAAAAAAAGCATAATTTGAATAACTAACTAAGAATCCTCATGTCTAGCTCTATCGACCAACAAATATATGATCGTTGAAATATAAAAATTGAAAACCATATTTTCAAATAAAAATTATGCAAAAATACTATTCTTTCTAGCCACAATAGTTTAAACGGGGAAAAAAAAAAACAAATAGTTTACTTCATAAATATAGATAGTGGTGAATACGATGCTAAACAACTCATGTTGCTTATTTATCCAATTTCTCTTGTTTAATTTGCTTAATTCCCTTCGTAACAGACAATTGAATTTCTTCATCATTGGAAGTAGAGTCTAACAAACGTTTTTGAGGAGTGATGGATGTTGAAGAACTGTCACACACAGATTCCAAAGGCTTATCCTACATAATAAAAAAGTAAAATAACATTATCATAAAAAGAAAACTATCAAAATGATAGTGAAATATAAAGTTAAAAAGTAAATCTAATGATAGAAAGAAATTTACCTCATTATTGCAATCCAAGATGGTCACATTTTCAATTTCATTATTCAGTTTGGAAGCAACCTCCTGAAGTTTATAGAAATTAATGTTATGAATTTGAGCTTTTGTATATAGATAATGTGATATAGGTTATACTTACATTATCATTTATGAGTGATAAATACTGGGCGATGACATCTGTATCCTCGATAATGCTTTTTGTGAAAGTTCTTTTATCTTGATCGGTATCTAAAGTTCTTTGAGTCAACATCAATCCTGAATAAGCATTGTCTTTCAAACATTTTTCGAAAAGATTCAGGTAGTTGGCCCTGTTGAACATTATGTTGTATGAACATTAATTTACATCGTCACAAATTAGTACTCAATCAAATAAAAAAATAACAACAAATTAGCTACCTGCGAGACATCGGCAAGAACTACGGGAGCTTGAGACATCCCGAGCAAAGAAGATCTTTGTCGCATCGAATAAAACAAAGTGTGTCTCGGCTAGATCTATATCATTCATATCGGTGACCAAGATCCACGATTTTGAACTGAAAATAATAGGTAGAAAATTATTTCAAATGAAGATAATGATTATAAATCTTTTTTTTTGTATATATATATATATAATAAAAAATAAAATCCATCATTTACCTAGGGATAGCAATGCCAAGTGTTGTCTTGCATTTAGGACCAGTTTTCTTGTTCTTTTCCAAATCCTTTAGCACACTTTACATTGCTACACCCATCATAGTACCAGGTAGCATGTGAATCCACATCCGATATGGTTGCCAATACGGAGTATATGCCAACCTAATAAAAATGATTATAGTAAAAACTATTAATGTTGATTCAATAATGTTTAAATCAGTATAACCTTTAAATAAAATTAAGTAAATTTATAATATACCTCTGTACATGTGATCAAATCGGCAATCGTCTTTAGTTCTTTTTTTTCAACCACATCTCACTATTGGTACGACTACTATCATTAGTTGTAATAGTCAAAGAACGACTAAACAATGAAGATCAATTTCACGCTTAAAAGTGATATATGAAAATTAATATAACTATACAACTTTGTATAACAAATTCATATATTCTTATGAAGGTTTAGTGTTCATTTACTTGCTAAGATAATCTGCTACTTCAGGGAACGATGCATTAATATGCATTATTGAAGCATGCTTCATAGTACTAACTTTGGTTTTCCTGTATAAACATTATAAAATTAACTCACATGATAATATGCCTTGAATCGAAACATAATTGCGGTTTAAGTATATATACATAAAAAATACCTTGATATGTAGATAGCATTACAAATGAAAAACCAAAAATCACGGGGCCTTCCTCGTTTTGTCCCTATTGTCAATATCTTGTTTTAACTTATCTCCAAATGATGCCAGCGAACGGCGGTCAACTCATTTCCATGTCAAAAATAGTAGAAATTAATTATGTAATACATCTTAATTAGTCTCAAAATATATTAATTAACGTTTAAAGAATAAAATATTTGAAATACATACTCATTATCGATCATTGAGACATCTAACTTTCGAGCATTAAACCTCACGGACAAACTCAAAATCACTAAGAGGTAAAATAACCTCTCCAATCACATCTATCAAATATTCAGCAAATGTAAGTAAAATTCATAGTAATATATTTTATTTTACCTTTATAAATATAATTAATAATTAATATAGCGAGGAAAAAAATATGTGATTTGTAATTCTTACCTACTACAAAATCCAAATTCAAACTTCCCGATTGTTTGAAAAGGCGTGAATTCGAAACCGTTATACGGAATTTGAATAGACTTGTCGACTTCGGACACGTCGATCGCTAAACTCATACAGGTTTCCATTTGTGATTAAGTATCGCCTTTGCAATGGTTGAACACAGTTTTCTTCGACACCAAACTTGGAAATCTTTAGCATTTTCCCTCTTGAAACTTATTTGTAAATTGGGAAGGCAATTTGCTAGGGATCGTTGCTTGGATTTTAGATCCCTGTATATAAAAAATAAATATCATTAGTTAATTAATTAATTAATTAATGAAATATTAATAACATCTCGCAAAAAAATATGTGAGATATATTACCTCTGATCAACCAATATAAGTTCGGTAGATTTTTTCCGTATTGTCCAATCGGCTCCCATTGACGTAATATGCGGACATTGCTTATTTGGATTGTTTAGTTTTCTTGTCAATTGATTTGGTGAAATCATACGGTTTGTAGCCATTACCTATGTTGTAAATCAATGAAATAAATAAGAATATTAATATGAAAGCAATTTAGTTAGAAAGTTTGAATCTTTGAATCATTTGATACGTGTTAGCATTCTATTGCGTTTTTAGATTTTAGCCATCTATGTTGAGAGCCTTAAAAACCCCATCCTTATACTCGAATCTTTTACGCAATTAAGGTTTCCTATATGTAATATCGGTTGTGCTTGTGAGTGAAAGATTTCCGGGTTTAGATTTTGTTGGCATGTTAGTCTTTATATGTGTTTAATACGAGTTAAAAATATTTTCTTGTGCTCAAATGGCCACTTTTATTTTATTATTACGTACATTTTTGGTCTATCATTTGAAAGAATTTGTTAAGGACATGATTTTTACCTTTAATTGAACGTAGCTTGATATCTTAGCCCCTAGGGTGAATGGTGATTAAAATTCCTTAAAATATTTGATTCTACACTTTTTAGGGGATTGAAACTTGGCACTTGAGATGAATATTGAAAACGATCAATTCTTACTCAATTGCTTAGTGGAAGAATGTTTTCATATGCATTGCTCGATAACAAAAAAGATTTTTCCTTTCGGTTGTGTTATTATGCCTTTTCATATCTTCCAAGTGATCTATTTGTAAAGCAAATTCTTGGAAGTACTATTTTATGGGCTTCATGATAATACTTTTGAGCCTCTAACATATGAAATTAAGTTCTATGAAGCAGTGATACAGCGACTTAAGATTCTTGGTTACTGGAGTTTCTTTCTTTGTGCCTATCGGTCTTCTCATCTATGAGAGCTTACGAATATAGAGGGTTGGGTATTTCATTTTCTTTTCAGATGTTCATTTTGATTCAAGTTCAATAGAAGCTCATAGAAAATATGCCCTTTGGTATGGACCTATATCTTGTCCATTGAGATCATTTAATATAATATCATGTGATTTGGTTAAGGATTGAGTGCTTGCAAATTCTTTGTTAGGGGTACTTTATTAACTTCTTTTCATGGTTCCAAATTATGATTTAGTCTCAATTATCTTCTCCCCCACTCATAATTTGGTATCAGATTCATTATTATTATCAGCTACGTTTTTTGTGCATATGATTTGTATATGCTAACTATTTGAAACACGAGGTTCTATCTCAAAAATACTCAAACATTTTGATAAATAGAGGCGAGGGCCTTTCGGCTTATTATCTGTTCAAAATGATCTTTTTGTAATTTCTCTTGTCTATGCATTGTTGCCCTCCCCCCCCCTTTTTCTTTGGGTATTGATTGTTCACTCTATGTGTGTCTGGGGGAGAGAGTAATGGAATGGGAATGTCTATCCTACTTGAAGTTATTGTGGTTCATCTCCGCGCCATAATTTCATGTGATGGTAAAAAGTTTTATGTGCCTAATGTTTGGATCCTTCATTTATTAATACTCGGGGATGAGGCTGGGTCGATTTGTTGCGATAAACGTTGTCTTACAACTCTCAAGATGGAAGGTTGTTCTAACCTGGGGGGTTTCACTCTTTTGAAGAGAATTGGTGAGTTGAATATTCTCCCTTTATTGTGTTATGTGAATTGTACTTGTATTTATGCTGTATGATGAGCATTATTGAGCATACCAGTTTACTTGACTTGGATCATTTTATTTGAATGATCACGTTGCCTGACCATTTTACAGCGATTAAGAGTATTATGTGCTTAGTTTGAAGGAAATTGGTGCTTATTCTCATGGATAAAATACATTTAGGAATTACCTGAACATTATACTTCTCTCGTGTCTTCTAGCATAAAAAGGAAATTAGACATATTGTTTGTTGCTTACTTCTTCTTTCCTTCTTTTCTTTCTTGTGTATGCTTTGCAAGGTTGAATATTAGATTATTCGAAGTGCGAAGTATGGCTTAAAGTCTTAAACTAATAATAGAGGATCAAAGTGGTACACGATGAAATTATAGGCTTTCCTACAACCTAATAACCTCAGCTTTAATTACATCTGCACAATTCCCAATTATTTCAGACCAAAAATCTCCAAAAACTACCATTCCTTCAAATTCAAGCATTGAAATACCAAAATAAATATAAATTCACATCAACTATAAGATAAAATAATCAAAATAATAATAAAATCACGTCAGCAATTCTAAGGTGATCTACCTAAGAGTATTGACTCTCTTCGATTTTTTGCATCTTTGCAATTTTTAGAAGCAAGTGAATTTTGTGTGCACTTGATTTCCTTAACTATTTTTCCAATGGTCATATCAATTTTATATGTGTTGAGATTTTCCCAATGGTTTTCGTCTTAGTTGTGATGGTTATCTCATATTGTGTCGTATATAAGAAGATATGAATATAGTGAGTGATATATTGACTTCCTCTTCAAGAGAACTTTGCCTATCTTCAAATTATCAAATGATGGAAACTCTCCTCTTGAAAATATTAATAATTTTATACTTTCAAAAAGAGATGTCAAGAAATCTTATTTCATGTTACCTTTTTTGTTGTTAATTCCAGTATTCCCACTTATTTTCTGTCACCTACAATTTTGATATGTCTTGCTCAACGATTAAAGAGGCAGGTAGCGCTCTATTTGGTTCTTGAGATTAAGAAAGGAATATACCTGTTGGTTCCGGAAAAACGCATTGTCATGGATTGGGGGTGGTGTAAGGCAATTAACATAGGTTGTGTCAATCTACTTTTAAGTAGGACAGGGCAGTGCTAATAAGATGTTTGTGGTAATATATAGCTTTTGTCCCATTTGTTCTTGTCTTGAAGGTAGTATTAGCTTTTGTCCCATCTGTTAGTTATGCAAATCACAGGTACATAGATGTGGTTTGGCTTAGTTGTTTTTGATTGTTTCTGTTGCTTATTGGGCATTTCTCACCCCCTTTTTCGTTATGTATTGATTATTGCCCTCCCCCCCTTTTTCGTTTTGTATTGATTGTTCACTATATGTGTGTATGGGGGTAAGTAATGGACTGGAATATATTTGTTCACGAAAATTTATAATGTTTTTGTTTGATTCAGATTAATTATGTGGGAGTGATGAGGCTTATCTGATGCTAAAGGTATTTTGCTAATTGGAGTAGTTTCATGTTAATAGGTATCTCTCGGAATGGCTGTAGAGCGCAACAAACTCAGTACATTTGTACCTGTTGGACAGGTAGTGTTGACATTCTCTATTCATGGAGTTCTTGTGTTACTATCAATAGAGAGAAGAGTGAAGATGCAAAAACAATGATAGTAGAAATGATATTATGTATTGTCTAAAATGCTTTCAACATGAATTTTATGATGTTCCTTGGGATTAGGTTACATATGACATCCTAATATGGCTCTTGATTTTCCAATGTTTAGGCCATCAGGCGAAATCTTCCGACGTCAAATATGGTAGAATCATGCTCTATAGCTGTTCCTGGTTTCGTGAACATTAAACTGACAAAGGAGTGGATAGCAGAGGTATTTGCTCTTTTATATTTTGATGCAACGTAAATTAAAAAAGAAAATACGGCAATAACATATGCTCTACAACAACAACAGGTAAATAATGAATAAGAATATATGCATAAATTTAATGGGTTTTGATGTTACCTTTTCTTAAAATATTGACACAGGTGTTATCGGAGAAAGAGAAGAAAAATTATGGTGGTGAAACTGGCTTCTGTCCTGTAAAAAATAGAGAAGAAACTTTAAGAAGATTATATATAGGAATAAATTCATATATAAAAGAGAAAAAAATACTGCAATCTTGGGATAAATACGAATCTTTTCTACATTATATCACTTTATACAGTTAAATCTATATATAAATATTAGGAAATATATACATTCCGAAAATATTTAAAATTCCATAAATTATATGAGTAAATCAAATCTTCGTGACAATAGGGGACAAATAATTTAAAATCTTAGTAATTAGGTTTTTATTTTTATTTTATTTTTTATATTCGTTGATTGGTAGAATTAATTATATACTTCTTATTTTCGGGGGATTAACTGAATAAATCAAATTTAAAAAATCCGATAAAATCCATATATTAGGTGATTGAATTAAATAATTTTAAATTGATAGATTAAGTTATCCGAATGTAAAGGAATTATGATTTTAATTTAGGGATAAATATGAATAATTTTAAAATTATATCACTTTATATATTAAAATTATACATATAAAGAATAGAAATATATAAATACCGAAAATATTTAAAATAATTTTGGATTTTTTTTTATCTATCATTGCCGAAAATATAGGAGTTGATTACTTGAAAATCAATCAATTCCAAAGAAATTAGGAATTGATTACTTGAATCAATCAATTCCGAAAATACACACTGTACATGGGGAGCGGACGCTCCCTTTGCATGGGAGCGGACGCTCCATTTGGACAGAAACTGTGTCTAAGATTGGCAAATTTGGGAGCAGGCGCTCCCATAATTTTGGAGCGGGCGCTTCCTATTTACCACTAATTTGAATTGTTTTGAGTTAATTTGGGAGCAGGTGCTCCCCTAATTGTTGGAGCGTACGCTCCCACTATCCAGTGGATTCTAATTTTTTTTATTTTTTTTTAATATCATATTTAATATGTAACCACTCCCGTTCCAACCAAAATAAAACTTTTGTCAAAGTTTGATTTTTAATCACTATGAATATCATATGCATCCATAGGCACCGTAAAGATCTCACATATGCTATAATAATTGAATGTGCAAATTAAAAAATGATGCATAACGATGGAAATTTTAATAGCTTCATCAGGAATTCCACAAAACACTAAATGTTCTAAGATTGCGAAAATTTTATTTATATTTCATTTTAGATAAACATCCTAATAAATCATAACAAACTACTAAACCTAAATATAATCTTAAAAAAAATCATATAATCAAATTGAACTATTAAACCTAAAAAGATTAATAAAATCATTCTGATACATTAAACAAATCATAGATTTCAATGTCACATATGCAATTAGCACATCCGGTATTTCCAAGTCTTGAATAATATGACCAATTTTTGTCTGTAAAATGAGCTTCAACCTTGCAAAATATTGGCCATATGAAAAAGTAATAATCATCACTCTTCCATAATGAATTTATGTATGCCTTCAAATTCAAACGATATTTAATGGACTGATTCTTGGTGAAGTCGGATTTTTGGAAAGACATGATGATTTGCTTTCCCTTCTCTATATTCGATTCCTCTTCTTTGAAAAGTAGTACGATCCCTAGGGTATACAAAGCTTCCATATGACCCTTATCGACTTGTTTTAAATAGGTAATACCCGAATGAAAACTCTTTTTCGCATGAACCAATCTGAAAAAGAGATAAATTAATTAATATTACTTTAAATAATATTAAGAAAAATACTTATAAGCTGGTGAATACCGAAAATATTAAGAAAAATATGTAATTATTTACATACCAACCCGAGACGGAATAGAGCATCAGGATTTCCAAATTCAAGGCACCTATCCATAAATCTGGTTGCAACATTGCTCCGACGCCACCATGGGCTAATTGGAAAATCACGAAGTGAACCTTTCTGATATATATAATCATCCTTCCCTGAATCCCAAAAGATTCTAGAAGTTGATTTTAGATTCAGGAAATCGAAAAAAGAATTTGCAAGAACGCGAAGAAAAATTTCAATAATAAGCTCAATAGGAAGACTGTCAATGGAAGCCATTGTAATTGAATAAAAAAAAGTAATTCGAATAGTTGACAGTTAATAATAAAAAATCAGTAATATGCGAAATAAAGATGAATGACTTAGTATTTATAGGATACATGTGGTTTAATAGGATTGTTATGAAATTATTTTTCAACAATAATCTACCTAAAATATATAACTAATTTAAAATACTTCAAATCTTGGGGATAAATATGAATATTTTGTAAATTATATCACTTAACAAAATATTTTTTTATAAATTATATCACTTTATGAATCTTTGTTAAATTAATACATTTCCAAATAAACTCCATATAACTAATAGTAAATATATAACTACCGAAAATGCTTAAAATAAATTTGGAAAATGTATTTATAATTTCCGGATTATAATGATCCTTAATTTTGAATTTAAAATTAACACTTTAAAAATATGTTATGTTTGTATTTTGGTTGATTACATTAAATAATGGCTTACCATTTAAAAATCAAATTTTTTGAAAATCAATTATTAATTTAATATTTTCGGGGACTACCTAAAAAAATTACTTATATTTAAAAATCCGATTTGAATTTTAAATTGATGGAGTAAGTGAACGGATTTGTCAAATCAATTCTAGATTTCTTATAATATTTTTGGAGTTTTTCCAAATAAATAATTCCTAAATATAATTTTTATTAGGAGTTTATTTGGAAAATGATACGAATTTTAAATTGATATAGTTACTTAACCGAAATAAAAAGGAATTATGCTTCTTTTTTTTTTTTCTTTTTTCTTTTAGGGGTTGGAAAAATTAAATGATAACTAAACTCATTACAATTTAAAAAAATAATTAAAAAATAAAATGAATAATCATTGGAGTAACATTGCATGAATGACAACAAATGCAAATGGGATAAGAAATTCATTGTTCCATAAATCCAATACAGAGAACAAAAATAAACTAAAAACTTAAAAAGAACATTACATCTATTCAAATGATTTAAAAAAAAATAAAAATGAATAATCATTGGAGTAACATTGCATGAATGACAACAAATGCAAATGGGATAAGAAATTCATTGTTCCATAAATCCAATACAGAGAACAAAAATAAACTAAAAACTTAAAAAGAACATTACATCTATTCAAATGATTTAAAAAAAATAAAAAAAATCAAAATAGACTAAATTCGTGAATATCATTATTCCTACTGATGAACTTGATTGTTGTCGGAATGATTAAGGCGCAATTGATCTATATAGTTAACATCAATTCGAATGTGACCATGAGGTATTCCGCGTTTGAAAAACTCCACAGAGATGATAGAGACGAAAACTGCATAGATAAACAAATATAGAACAAAAATATAGATTGTTAAAAAAAACTGCATTAATAAAATCGAACTTCAACTACAAATTTAAAAGAAATACTTACATGAATTGAGGTTGATAAAACAACATTCGTCTTTCAAATCTCTCACAAGTTTATTGAATTTAGTTTTAAAATTGTCATACAAAAAATCATGGATTTTTTCCTGTTCAATGCCCGAACTAATTAAAAATTTTGAGACTTCTTGAAAAAAAAGAGTAGATCCAAAGCTGATGAAATGTGAGATAATCAACCGACTGGGTATTTCATTGATCTGTGAAATTAACAAACAATAAATAAAGCCAAAATTTTAATCATAAAACATTGTAGAGTAAATTAAAAAAATAGGATTACCTTCACGACGACGGATTGTCTTATAGCGAAAATTGAAGATGCCATTCGAATTTGAAAAGAAAAAACTGTGTATTCTAAAAAAATTGGCGGAATATGAAAATGAATAATTCCTTCGTAATTCACTCTAAGTTTGATTATAATTTCCATGGAAACTGAAAAGATGTATTTATAATGTTAGGATTATAACTGAAAACGTTTTTTAAGGAGTATATTTGGAAAATGATTTGAATTTTAAATTGATTGAGTAAGTTATCCTAAATAAAAGGAATTGAGCTTTGAATTTTTTTTTTATTTTAAAATTTTGGGTTTGAATTTTCGGACTATACTGACTTTTTGGAAAATCAATTCTATATTTATTAATTTCGGATAATGGTATTTTTAAAAAATTTTAGATTTTAAAAATCCGAAAAATTCATTAGATTAGGTAATTGAAAAAGGTTTAAATTATAAAAATCCTATCAAATCCGATCAATTCTATAGAATAGGTAATTGGAAAAATTTCAAATTTCAAATTTTATACTCAATAAGATTTTGTGAGATTTTTTCAAATATTTAATTCCTAAAATAAACTTTTTATTAGTAGTTTATTTGGTAAATGATTTGAATTTTAAACTGATTATAATCTAATCCGAAATCAAAGGAAATTTAAGTGTAAATTTTTTTTTTTTTTTTTTTTTATTTAGGCGTTAAAAATATTATAGGCTGGCTAATGGTAAAATGCCACGTGGCTTTCCACGTCATAATGCCACGTGGCGCGCTGTGAAGCCTGGAAATTCTTCTGCTTTCATATAGTATATAGAAGCTCATAGAAAATATGCCCTTTGGTATGGACCTATATACTGTCCATTGAGATCATTTAATATAATATCATGTGATTTGGTTAAGGATTGAGTGTTGCAATTGCTGTTAGGGGTACTTTATTAACTTCTTTTCATGGTTCCAAATTATGATTTAGTCTCAATTATCTTCTCCCCCACTCATAATTTGGTATCAGATTCATTATTATTATCAGCTACTTTTTTTGTGCATATGATTTGTATATGCTAACTATTTGAAACCTGAGGTTCTATCTCAAAAATACTCAAACATTTTGATAAATAGAACTGAGGGCCTTTCAGCTATTATCTGTTCAAAATGATCTTTTTTGTAATTTCGCTTGTCTATGCATTGTTGCCCCCCCCTTTTTCTTTGGGTATTGATTGTTCACTCTATGTGTGTCTGGGGGAGAGAGTAATGGAATGGGAATGTCTATCCTACTTGAAGTTATTGTGGTTCATCTCCGCGCCATAATTTCATGTGATGGTAAAAAGTTTTATGTGCCTAATGTTTGGATCCTTCATTTATTAATACTCAGGGATGAACTGGGTCGATTTGTTGCTGATAAACGTTGTCTTACAACTCTCAAGATGGAAGGTTGTTCTAACACAGGGGTTTCACTCTTTTGAAGAGAATTGGTGAGTTGAATATTCTCCCTTTATTGTGTTATGTGAATTGTACTTGTATTTATCTTTGTATGATGAGCATTATTGAGCATACCAGTTTACTTGACTTGGATCATTTTATTTGAATGACCACGTTGCCTGACCATTTTACACTGATTAAGAGTATTATGTGCTTAGTTTGAAGGAAATTGGTGCTTATTCTCATGGATAAAATACATTTAGGAATTACCCCAACATTATACTTCTCTCGTGTCTTCTAGCATAAAAAGGAAATTAGACATATTGTTTGTTGCTTACTTCTTCTTTCCTTCTTTTCTTTACTGTGTATGCTTTGCAAGGTTGAATATTAGATTATTCAGAAGTGCAAGTATGGCTTAAAGTCTTAAACTAATAATAGAGGATCAAAGTGGTACACGATGAAATTATAGGCTTTCCTACAACCTAATAACCTCAGCTTTAATTACATCTGCACAATTCCCAATTATTTCAGACCAAAAATCTCCAAAAACCACCATTCCTTCAAATTCAAGCATTGAAATACCAAAATAAATATAAATTCACATCAACTATAAGATAAAATAATCAAAATAATAATAAAATCACGTCAGCAATTCTAAGGTGATCTACCTAAGAGTATTGACTCTCTTCTCGATTTTTTGCATGCTGCAATTTTTAGAAGCAAGTGAATTTTGTGTGCACTTGATTTCCTTAACTATTTTTCCAATGGTCATATCAATTTTATATGTGTTGAGATTTTCCCAATGGTTTTCGTCTTAGTTGTGATGGTTATCTCATATTGTGTCGTATATAAGAAGATATGAATATAGTGAGTGATATATTCAGCTTCCTCTTCAAGAGAACTTTGCCTATCTTCAAATTATCAAATGATGGAAACTCTCCTCTTGAAAATATTAATAATTTTATACTTTCAAAAAGAGATGTCAAGAAATCTTATTTCATGTTACCTTTTTTGTTGTTAATTCCAGTATTCCCACTTATTTTCTGTCACCTACAATTTTGATATGTCTTGCTCAACGATTAAAGAGGCAGGTAGCGCTCTATTTGGTTCTTGAGATTAAGAAAGGAATATACCTGTTGGTTCCGGAAAAACGCATTGTCATGGATTGGGGGTGGTGTAAGGCAATTAACATAGGTTGTGTCAATCTACTTTTAAGTAGGACGGGCGGTGCTAATAAGATGTTTGTGGTAATATATAGCTTTTGTCCCATTTGTTCTTGTCTTGAAGGTAGTATTAGCTTTTGTCCCATCTGTTAGTTATGCAAATCACATGTACATAGATGTGGTTTGGCTTAGTTGTTTTTGATTGTTTCTGTTGCTTATTGGGCATTTCTCACCCCCTTTTTCGTTATGTATTGATTATTGCCCTCCCCCCCTTTTTCGTTTTGTATTGATTGTTCACTATATGTGTGTATGGGGGTAAGTAATGGACTGGAATATATTTGTTCACGAAAATTTATAATGTTTTTGTTTGATTCAGATTAATTATGTGGGAGTGATGAGGCTTATCTGATGCTAAAGGTATTTTGCTAATTGGAGTAGTTTCATGTTAATAGGTATCTCTCGGAATGGCTGTAGAGCGCAACAAACTCAGTACATTTGTACCTGTTGGACAGGTAGTGTTGACATTCTCTATTCATGGAGTTCTTGTGTTACTATCAATAGAGAGAAGAGTGAAGATGCAAAAACAATGATAGTAGAAATGATATTATGTATTGTCTAAAATGCTTTCAACATGAATTTTATGATGTTCCTTGGGATTAGGTTACATATGACATCCTAATATGGCTCTTGATTTTCCAATGTTTAGGCCATCAGGCGAAATCTTCCGACGTCAAATATGGTAGAATCATGCTCTATAGCTGTTCCTGGTTTCGTGAACATTAAACTGACAAAGGAGTGGATAAGCAGAGGTATTTGCTCTTTTATATTTTGATGCAACGTAAATTAAAAAAGAAAATACGGCAATAACATATGCTCTACAACAACAACAGTAAATAATGAATAAGAATATATGCATAAATTTAATGGGTTTTGATGTTACCTTTTCTTAAAATATTGACACAGGTGTTATTGGGCGTAAGAGAAGAAAAATTATGGTGGTGAAACCGGCTTCGTCTGTAAAAAATAGAGAAGAAACTTTAAGAAGATTATATATAGGAATAAATTCATATATAAAAGAGAAAAAATACCGCAATCTTGGGATAAATACGAATCTTTTCTACATTATATCACTTTATACGATTAAATCTATATATAAATATTAGGAAATATATACATTCCGAAAATATTTAAAATTCCATAAATTATATGAGTAAATCAAATCTTCGTGACAATAGGGGACAAATAATTTAAAATCTTAGTAATTAGGTTTTTATTTTTATTTTATTTTTTATATTCGTTGATTGGTAGAATTAATTATATACTTCTTATTTTCGGGATTAACCGAATAAATCAAATTTAAAAATCCGATAAAATCCATATATTAGGTGATTGAATTAAATAATTTTAAATTGATAGATTAAGTTATCCGAATGTAAAGGAATTATGATTTTAATTTAGGGATAAATATGAATAATTTTAAAATTATATCACTTTATATATTAAAATTATACATATAAAGAATAGAAATATATAAATACCGAAAATATTTAAAATAATTTTGGATTTTTTTATCTATCATTGCCGAAAATATAGGAGTTGATTACTTGAAAATCAATCAATTCCAAAGAAATTAGGAATTGATTACTTGAATCAATCAATTCCGAAAATACACTGTACATGGGGAGCGGACGCTCCTTTGCATGGGAGCGGACGCTCCATTTGGACAAACCGTGTCTAAGATTGGCAAATTTGGGAGCGTGCGCTCCCATAATTTTGGAGCGGGCGCTTCCTATTTACCACTAATTTGAATTGTTTTGAGTTAATTTGGGAGCAGTGTGCTCCCTAATTGTTGGAGCGTACGCTCCCACTATCCAAATGGATTCTAATTTTTTTTTTTTTTTTTTTTTTTAATATCATATTTAATATGTAACCACTCCCTAGTTCCAACCAAAATAAAACTTTTGTCAAAGTTTGATTTTTAATCACTATGAATATCATATGCATCCATAGGCACCGTAAAGATCTCACATATGCTATAATAATTGAATGTGCAAATTAAAAAATGATGCATAACGATGGAAATTTTAATAGCTTCATCAGAATTCCACAAAACACTAAATGTTCTAAGATTGCGAAAATTTTATTTATATTTCATTTTAGATAAACATCCTAATAAATCATAACAAACTACTAAACCTAAATATAATCTTAAAAAATCATATAATCAAATTGAACTATTAAACCTAAAAAGATTAATAAAATCATTCGATACATTAAACAAATCATAGATTTCAATGTCACATATGCAATTAGCACATCCGGTATTTCCAAGTCTTGAATAATATGACCAATTTTTGTCCGTAAAATGAGCTTCAACCTTGCAAAATATTGGCCATATGGAAAAGTAATAATCATCACTCTTCCATAATGAATTTATGTATGCCTTCAAATTCAAACGATATTTAATGGACTCGATTCTTGGTGAAGTCGGATTTTTGGAAAGACATGATGATTTGCTTTCCCTTCTCTATATTCGATTCCTCTTCGTTGAAAAGTAGTACGATCCCTAGGGTATACAAAGCTTCCATATGACCTTTATCGCTAGCCTTGTTTTAAATAGGTAATACCCGAATGAAAACTCTCTTTTTCGCATGAACCAATCAAAAAGAGATAAATTAATTAATATTACTTTAAATAATATTAAGAAAAATACTTATAAGTTTGGTGAATACCGAAAATATTAAGAAAAATATGTAATTATTTACATACCAACCCGAGACGGAATAGAGCATCGGGATTTCCAAATTCAAGGCACCTATCCATAAATCTGGTTGCAACATTGCTCCGACGCCACCATGGGCTAATTGGAAAATCACGAAGTGAACCTTTACGATATATATAATCATCCTTCCCCGAATCCCAAAAGATTCTAGAAGTTGATTTTAGATTCAGAAATCGAAAAAAGAATTTGCAAGAACGCGAAGAAAAATTTCAATAATAAGCTCAATAGGAAGACTGTCAATGGAAGCCATTGTAATTGAATAAAAAAGTAATTCGAATAGTTGACAGTTAATAATAAAAAATCGCAATATGCGAAATAAAGATGAATGACTTAGTATTTATAGGATACATGTGGTTTAATAGGATTGTTATGAAATTATTTTTCAACAATAATCTACCTAAAATATATAACTAATTTAAAATACTTCAAATCTTGGGGATAAATATGAATATTTTGCAAATTATATCACTTAACAAAATATTTTTTATAAATTATATCACTTTATGAATCTTTGTTAAATTAATACATTTCCAAATAAACTCCATATAACTAATAGTAAATATATAACTACCGAAAATGCTTAAAATAAATTTGGAAAATGTATTTATAATTTCCGGATTATAATGATCCTTAATTTTGAATTTAAAATTAACACTTTAAAAATATGTTATGTTTGTATTTTGGTTGATTACATTAAATAATGGCTTACCATTTAAAAAATCAAATTTTTGAAAATCAATTATTAATTTAATATTTTCGGGGACTACCTAAAAAAATTACTTATATTTAAAAATCCGATTTGAATTTTAAATTGATGGAGTAAGTTAACGGATTTGTCAAATCAATTCTAGATTTCTTATAATATTTTTGGAGTTTTTCCAAATAAATAATTCCTAAATATAATTTTTATTAGGAGTTTATTTGGAAAATGATACGAATTTTAAATTGATATAGTTACTTAACCGAAATAAAAAGGAATTATGCTTCTTTTTTTTTTCTTTTTTCTTTTAGGGGTTGGAAAAATTAAATGATAACTAAACTCATTACAATTTAAAAAAATAATTAAAAAATAAAATGAATAATCATTGGAGTAACATTGCATGAATGACAACAAATGCAAATGGGATAAGAAATTCATTGTTCCATAAATCCAATACAGAGAACAAAAATAAACTAAAAACTTAAAAAGAACATTACATCTATTCAAATGATTTAAAAAAAAATAAAAATGAATAATCATTGGAGTAACATTGCATGAATGACAACAAATGCAAATGGGATAAGAAATTCATTGTTCCATAAATCCAATACAGAGAACAAAAATAAACTAAAAACTTAAAAAGAACATTACATCTATTCAAATGATTTAAAAAAAAATAAAAAAAATCAAAATAGACTAAATTCGTGAATATCATTATTCCTACTGATGAACTTGATTGTTGTCGGAATGATTAAGGCGCAATTGATCTATATAGTTAACATCAATTCGAATGTGACCATGAGGTATTCCGCGTTTGAAAAACTCCACAGAGATGATAGAGACGAAAACTGCATAGATAAACAAATATAGAACAAAAATATAGATTGTTAAAAAAAAAACTGCATTAATAAAATCGAACTTCAACTACAAATTTAAAAGAAATACTTACATGAATTGAGGTTGATAAAACAACATTCGTCTTTCAAATCTCTCACAAGTTTATTGAATTTAGTTTTAAAATTGTCATACAAAAAATCATGGATTTTTTCCTGTTCAATGCCCGAACTAATTAAAAATTTTGAGACTTCTTGAAAAAAAAGAGTAGATCCAAAGCGGATGAAATGTGAGATAATCAACCGACTGGGTATTTCATTGATCTGTGAAAATTAACAAACAATAAATAAAGCAAAAATTTTAATCATAAAACATTGTAGAGTAAATTAAAAAATAGGATTACCTTCACGACGACGGATTGTCTTATAGCGAAAATTGAAGATGCCATTCGAATTTGAAAAGAAAACCTGTATTCTAAAAAATTGGCGGAATATGAAAATGAATAATTCCTTCGTAATTCACTCTAAGTTTGATTATAATTTCCATGGAAACTGAAAAGATGTATTTATAATGTTAGGATTATAACTGAAAACGTTTTTTAAGGAGTATATTTGGAAAATGATTTGAATTTTAAATTGATTGAGTAAGTTATCCTAAATAAAAGGAATTGAGCTTTGAATTTTTTTTTTTATTTTAAAATTTTGGGTTTGAATTTTTGGACTATACCGACTTTTTGGAAAATCAATTCTATATTTATTAATTTCGGATAATGGTATTTTTAAAAAATTTTAGATTTTAAAAATCCGAAAAATTCATTAGATTAGGTAATTGAAAAAGGTTTAAATTATAAAAATCCTATCAAATCCGATCAATTCTATAGAATAGGTAATTGGAAAAATTTCAAATTTCAAATTTTATACTCAATAAGATTTTGTGAGATTTTTTCAAATATTTAATTCCTAAAATAAACTTTTTATTAGTAGTTTATTTGGTAAATGATTTGAATTTTAAACTGATTATAATCTAATCCGAAATCAAAGGAAATTTAAGTGTAATTTTTTTTTTTTTTTATTTAGGCGTTAAAAATATTATAGGCTGGCTAATGGTAAAATGCCACGTGGCTTTCCACGTCATAATGCCACGTGGCGCGCTGTGAAGCCTGGAAATTCTTCTGCTTTCATATAGTATATAGATGGTAGGGATACGTTTGGGGAAGATTGTAAATTGACATAGGGAACCGGTTCAAATTTTAATAAGTTCAAATATTAGACAATAGTGGTATACAACTATCATCATTCCTTTTCATTCTCTTTACTATGTTTTATTTATTTTATTGATTTTTTTTTATGAAAGGAACGATGTGAGGCTTGAAGGAGAAAGGAAGGTAATTCTATTTTCGAAAATATAACCCATTAAATTTAATTTTTGAAAATTTTAAATTAAGGAGATATATATTGAAAAATATATTCAAAATCAGATGGTAAGGATAAATTATGGGAGATGAACCTATTTTCGAGAATATATTTTGAAAAACTTAAATTAAGGAGATATTATGGGAGATAAGAGGATACGGAAGATTTCAAATAAATATTACTGAAATCAAGAAATGTGGTTGTTTATGAGATACTATATTTCAGAGTATAAGTATATATAAAGCATTTAAATAAATATTCAAAATATGATTTATTTATTTTTATACAAAATATTTATGATTTTTCTTATTAAATTTTTGAATATTTGTTTTCTAATATATTTAAATAAAAATATATATTTAATTCTGGAGTAGTATTGTTTTTGTATTCAAAAGTTGGGAAATATTTATTTTTATATATCTAAAGATTAAAGGTGCTTTCCATTGAGTAATAATAATAATAATATAAAAATAATTATGTTGTAAGTTAATTATATACTATAAATTTGTATTTATTAGGGTAGAAAGAGAGATGGGAAGTTTCATCAAGAGATTGGGGTGGAAATACGTTAGATAAAAATAATTGACTTCAAATTGTAAATATTTTTCAAAAATTAAAATAAATATTATTTTAATAATAATTTATTAGTACCATTTTTTGTTCCATTCAATTGAGATATGTCCCCCAAAAAGATGACATTTTTGAGAAAAGAAGATTGTTCCTATATTCATTTTACCATTTTTTTTCCTCTTTTCATCATACCACTATAAAAACTACTCCCATCGTTGGAAAATGTTCGTTCACTTTTTTAATTAATTCTAGAAAAAGGCACTTTGAACATAATTTTAGATTAATTAAATAATATTAATGATTATTTATAATATATGAAATGTTATTTTATGAAAGTGCTTTCACGAAACATTTGAAAACTTAATTTATATTGGGTTGGGTTTATATCTAATACTTGATATTTAGTTATAATAATAGAATTTAGATTTTTTCTATTTATTTTTTAGTTTTTTTTACTGTTTCAATAGTAGTTTATTTTTTATTTATTGACTTTATTTTAATAATATATAGTTAGATATTTTGAATGTGTTATTATAGCCTGTTAAAAATATGCCAAAGTATACAGGTTTTTTACGATGTATAAAAATATTTTTATTTTCTGTTGTATTTGTTTCATTTTCTATCTTTTAAGCGTTAGTGATTGTTCGTGCATCGCACGGGAGTAACACTAGTTAATTTGTAAAAAGGTGAAAGTATGTTGTATATTTTGGTCATTTCCCCGCCCTCCCCCTAAATCAATAAATAAATTTTAGAATCCATTGTGCATTGACTAACAATTCTGATAATGACAAATTCAAATCTCAAAATATTAAAACATAAATTTTAGAATCCATTGTCAATTGATTGCTTTAGGAAGAAAAACACAAATATAAAAAGCAAAATGATTTTGATTGAATTGAGTTAGTGAGGGAATGCATAAATTCAAAAAAAAATTCACTTTCATTTTCCCACGTCAGAGTGATTTTGTACAATAACTAGTACTCATATCTGTGTTAATGACACAGTGACAGTATGGAAAAAGTAATAGTATCACATTTAAATATTTATATTTATTTTTGCTACTGACAATTTTTAAACGTAAGAAATAACTTAATGTACATTAAATAAAAAATGAACAATTATCTAGGAGCGAGTTTTTTTTTTCACGAAAAACTTTATTTCAACTAACTTACATTTAGTGTAATGACGCATGAGAAATTAGCATTGATCTCACAATCATTTTCCCCCAAATCGAAGATCGATTAACTTTACTTTGGTATGCATGAATTTTCGTAACCCATGGACGTTGTCAGCATTAATCAAGAAATTAAATTCATCAAAATCTGGTTCTCTATTGTCCGGGAACCAAAGTGGTAAACAATGCAACTTGTTTTCCTCGTAACAACAGAAAAGATAAAGGGACATCAGTGAAACAGTTAGTTAGAATGGAAAAAAGGTAATAACCCAAATCACGACTACATTCAGCTCCAAAAATAAACAACTCAACATCAATGTTATACCGAAAAGAATTTAGCATTTCTCAAAGGAGTCGGGCTCGGAGAATAACGTTTAGTAGTTGAATTTCGTTAGCTATCTTCTCTCGGACCCCTTCTTAAATTCCTAAAATCGAAATCAATAAAATACCATCAACCCCAAATCAATTTCCATAAACCATTTAAAACAACATAATGTTGGTCATGACGACAGAATACCAGTTTATTGAAATACATTACAATTTTATTACACATAACTCAAATAAAGTTTCATATTATACATTTTCAAATAATTCTTATATAATACAAATTTAGTAGTATAACCATTGTATACCCATTACAATTACTCTCATTATGCCTCTCATGATTTCATCCGAAAAGAAAATTAAATTATTTACTACCCACTTTATTTGGATAGATTGTTAATATTAGTAATTAATTTCATTCCATAAAAAATTAAATTAGAAATCAATTAGTTACTTGATATTGAATTTGTTCGATTGTGTGTTTAGCTTTTTTTTTCCTTAAAAACTTAAATTAGAAATCATTTAGTTAAATATTATTAATAAAAATACTTATCTCCTTCCAAAAATGATACAATTTCTTAAAAACTTCTCATCTTCCTCAATTTTTCTCACAAAATCCGTCCATTCCCAAAATACCCCAACTTCTTCCCTTAATCAATTATTCTCTCTAGTCACATGGAACATCCTTTTCTTTCACCTCATTTAGGCTTTCAATAATTTAAATTTTTTATGTTCATATTATTTAACATTGATAAAAATAAAATTTAAAGTTTCAATAACAATTATCCCAAAATTAAGCCTTAAAAATACTCCTCTAATCTCCTTTCCCTTTTATTTTTCCCTCACATTTTTTTTCTCCCATACGGTTTCTCTCTTTTTAAATTATTTACCCATCTCAAATAATAGTTTAAGACCATTAAGTGAGAAAAAGGTAACTAACACCACTGATTAAAAATATACTAAAAAACATAAAATATATTTTCTTCAAGAAAAGAATCCCACTTAGAAGAGTTTTTTTTTTTTTTTTAAAAAAAGGTATTCATTCTTGATAAATAAAAAAGCCTTTTAGTGTATAATAATTCTCAAGAAAACCCACACTCCCGACAACCAAACCTTATCCCTCCCACCATCGCCTCCCAACACCACGACCACCGCCCACCACCTCCAAACTACACCCGATCGACTTCTTCATTTCGGCAAGATCCAAACTCAGTCATCTCCTCGTCCCTCCAAAGTCAAAATCCCCACCCAAACTTCATCTCTTCAACCCAAACTAAAATCCCCAAAAATCAAACCATTAATAATACTACTTGATTGAGAAAGGTCGTTGCGGACGGTTTCGTTGATGCGAGAGATGAGTGCGCGGAAGGCGGGTGTGGCGATTGGTGGTTGAGATTCGACAGTGCTGACAGTTTGATTGGAGATAGGGAGGATCGGTGGGGCGGATGAAGCCATTTTTGTGATTTAGAGAGAGGGAGAGAGAGAAATTTTGGGGAAGGGGAGAGATGACGATAGGGAAGGAGAAGCCTAGTAAGTTTGAGAGAGAAGATGGGTAGACGTTGGTGAGAAGATGTGCAGACATGAGTGACGGTTGAGACGTGGGTAAGGAAGATAATTTTCAGCCGTTGGATCAATTCTAACTTTAAATATGAACCACCACTTATGTAGTAGATAAGTGGCAGTTAATCGACCTTGTATTGTATTATAGATTACTAATTTTGTACAATTTTTTCAAATCATTTAAAAAATAACTGGAACTAGTAGGTAACCCGTGCTCCGCACGGGAAGCTAATTTGCTAATATCATGATTTATTTTTTATAATATAAGTATATTATAAATGAATCAAAACATTAACATTCATAAAGTTAGAAAAATTGTGTTCAATTTTAATAACTTTGTTGCACATAAGTTTAATAGGAATTGCATTGTGACTAACAATGTAGCAATTTTTGCTATTTTATTTTTGATATTCATACTTTATGTCATTTATTTTTTATGTCAGTATGCAACATTTTTTATGGACGTTAACAAAGTGAATGAAAAAACTAACGACCTATTTCTTTTCAAATTACAACATTTTAAATACAATGTAGGGAGTTCCAACCCTTAACCTTCCCGAGAAAAGTACGTCTTTAAGCTAAATGCTCATTGGCATTTGTTTTGGTAGAAAAAACAATAGAGTAGAATCTTAACTTAGTTTAGTGTGTGGATTTAACAATAAGGAGGGAACTATGGAATTCGATTATATGGAACAAAAGCATAAAAAAGAGATAATGACACCACGATTTGTTAACGAGGAAAACCTTGGAGGTGATAACCTCTTTGGAAAAAACCCCGGGAGTTAGGTCTCCAACCTTAAAAGTTTCACTATAATGATCACGAATACAACTTTGGAAGATGATGGAGAGGATTACAAGAGCTTGAGTGTTGAGTGTGTGAGTATGAGCAATAATGTGTTTTTTCCGTCTCCATTTCCCCTTAAATACAAGTAGATATGAAAGAGTCAATACGGTTCCTACAATCTCGGGATTTTGGTTTATCATTTCAACCTCCGTGAGACCAAGTCGCCTGAGCTGTTGAAGATTTGTTGAATGTGCTGGAGAATATCCCGCATTCCTCTCTTAATTACTGAAAAATAAGAATAAGGATATTAGGAAATATTGAATAAATAAATATTAAAACAATACTTACAGTGTAATGACATCTCGGTATACAGGATCAACTGAAGATGTCACCATGTTGAAAAATACCCACAACAATTTGTCCCCAAAAACATTTGACTATGTTGGCAACTGAAGAGGCAAAATATTTTTCTCCTGATTAACCGTTCATCTTCTAACTGGCTTCAATGCGACGGTTAGGGATACGAGGCGACTAAAAAGGAAGAGTTTCGATAACCGTAATTCTGGATAACTATTGTTATTATCCAATCTCCTCAAAATTCTTTATCCAAATCAAACGTCTCCTACTATATTATGGGGAGAGTAATCTTCTAAAATATGCAGTTTTTATCCTTCCTCTATAATTACGACGTTCTCCAAAGAAGTAAGTCAAAATCAACGTATCATTTGGCTATTTTATTGAACCCCTGCTAACATATATCCTTATATGCAGTGACTCTATCCGGCTTGACGACAAGTGATATTGTGGCCAAATACAAAGGTAAGATGAAAGCGGAAGAGAACATAGCAGAGTTAGATAAGATTACTCCGAAAAGAAAAAGGGTGGAACAAATCTCCGGCGTGGAGAAACAAATTTGGAATGAAGAGGTGTTGGAAAATCAGGTAAGAGTTGATTTTGATTCGTGGACACATTGATCCTCTTTTATTTTTAGTAAAATACCTCTTCTTGTTGATGACAGATTGTCTCGATGGCTAAATTAATGTCCAAAGAAATCAGGACATTGAGGGAAAAATGCGATACCTATGACATGAGTAGGGTTGAATATGAGAAGGATTTGAAAGAAGCTGCAAATATAATAAGGGAAAGGGGATTGGAAATCAGAGACAAGAATGAAGAGATATTAAAATGGCGGTCCAGGCTTGCAAGCGTTGACATCAGTCATGAAAGGGAGATGGAAGCATTTCGGGATGATTTGGTGCATGAGACTGCAAAAGCAGTCTTTGAAACTAGAATCCAAATGATTGAGGAATATCAGGCAGGAGAGCATGTGAATTGGAACCTGAATGAAGAGAAAATAGCTTTGCAGCGGATTCACGAGGAAAAAGCAATCGATGATTTCAAGGATCTGGAACAGGCTGGTGAGGATACTGACATGGGGTGATTTTCAGAAGTTTGGAGAAGGTACCCCAAATGCAACACCTGCGGCAGAAGCCACCTAAAAATAAAACAACTTTGTTCTTGGTTTTTTGGTGATGTTTACTGGGGTGGAATCCCTTAAAACAATTTTATTTTCGTTTGGTTTGTAATGGGTCCATAAGGACCAAAGACAATCTTTTTTACGTGTTGGGTTGGTCCAACACTTTTGCACTTTTACTGTTGGTAGCTCGGATACTTTATGGTTGCTTTTATCTAGTTAGTTTAGTAGTTTTCAAGCATGTCAAGGCTTGTTTCTTTTGGATAAGTATTTTTTTTTTGTATGTTATGCTCATAAAGTGACATGATAGTATGTCAAAACGATAGGTACTTAAGATGACACGTATATGCCATAAACCGTCGATACTTTAGATGACACGTACATGCCATAACCATAAGAATAATATGTAAGATCAATCATCCAACTGAGTGGGAATGGGTAAGCTATATGAGTTTACCCATATAGGCCCACCCCACACCTCAATTAGAGAGATAACTTGCGCTCCAGGCGAAGGTGTGGTAACCTAACATCTTAAGAAAGAGGTAATTAACTCTTTAAACCTTAGAAGGGATTGTGTACCTTTACTTGAGAAGAGATGGCCAGTCTCTAACGAGGAGAAATCGTTGTTCTTTGCGCGCATTCGACATGTCCCCATGTAAATGTGTCAATACCTCATAAGATAGAAACATGTTAAAACGGACGCCAACTAAGGTTGACGTCTCTCCACAAAGTACGTTAGTGACATCTTAATTTATAAAGAATTAAAGAGGTGTATAGGAAAAAAGAAAGGTTGCAACAAATTAAAAGACGATCCATACCTGGAAATATGAGTTCATGGGAAATTTTGTTTATACGTAATACCTTTTAAGATGAATGGCGTTCCAACTTCGCGGTATTATTTGGCCATCCAAGGTTGCAAGTCGATATGCTCCTTTCCCGGCTTGTGCATCTATTAAGTAGGGTCCTTCCCATTTTGGGGCGAGCTTGCCTGTGTTGGGTTCCTTGGTATTTTGGAATGCCTTTCGTAGGACTAAGTCTCCTACTTGAAACCTCCTAATCCTTACGTTTTTGTTGTATGATCGGGCTACCCTTTGTTGATATGCTGCCATGCGAACTTTGGCCATGTCCCTTAGTTCCTCCACGGTATCTAGGTCATGTATCAAAATATCTTTATTATGTTCGATGTCGCAAGTTTGTATCTTGTCGTAGGTACAAGGACCTCGCTTTGGAATAACAGATTCGGTTCCAAATACAAGTGAGTAGGGGGTTTGACCGGTAGCATTCTTAGATGTCGTCCCGTCACCCCATAGAACCATTGGTAACTCTTCTGCCCATCGTCCTTTCTTTTGGTTCGGAGTCTCTTTTTTAAAAATTTGCTTATTATTATTTTGTTGCTAGACTCGCCCGTCCATTGGCTTGAGGGTGAACAGGCGAAGATGTCACCATCTTAACACCCCAAGATGTCAAGAAATCTTGGGTTCTCTTGCTAATGAATTGAGAGCCGTTGTCACAAATTATCTCGATGGTATTCCAAATCGGTGAATATGTTTCTTTTGATAAAAGATATAACTTCTTTGTCACGAACTTGCACATATGCCTCGGCTTCTACCCATTTAGAAAAGTAGTCTGTCATAGCCAAAAGAAATACTCTTCCACCTGGTGCTCTGGGCAATTTTCCTACTATGTCCGTTCCCCAAACCATAAAAGGCCATGGTGAGAGGATAGGATGTAGCAGTTCAGCTGGCTGGTGCAGGATGTGCCCATGTCGTTGACAGGAATCACATTTCTTTGCGTAGTCAACGGCGTCTTTTCTCATTGTTGGCAGTAAATAGCCCATTCTAAGAGCTTTAGTATGTAAACTTCTGCCCCGGTATGATTTCCACAATCTCCTTCGTGCGGCTCCTTGAGAACCCGATGGGCTCTATCCGCTTCTAGACATCTTAAGTAGTGACTCAGCAGATTTTCTAAACAAGATATTATCAATAAGTAAATATTTAGACACTCTTACCCTGAAGGCTCTTGCATTCTTCTCCTCGACTGGGATCGTATCATCTAAGAGATACTTGATAATAGGAGCTGTCCAAGAGGTCGTGCAGGAGATGAAGGTATGTCGACATCTAGGGCGAACATCTCAAGATGGTCAATTGCTGGGATGTCAATATGCACAATTGGGATACTGGTTTGTGAGATGATTTTGAAGGCTGAACCCAAGTTTGCCAAAGCGTCTGCTTGAGAATTTTCTTCTCGTGGGATTTGTTCCAAGGAAAATGTTTTGAATTTGGCCGAAATAATTTTTACAATTTCCAAATATGTCGTCATCTTGGCATTTTTCGCGACGTAGGACCCGTTGTACTGGTTAACAATTAGCAAGGAATCCATGAACACCCGGATATGCTTGATATCTAAGTCCTGGGCCGCAGCTTAAACCCGCAATTAGAGCCTCATACTACGCTTCATTGTTGGTAGCCTTGAAACCGCAATCGATAGATTGTGGTATTATGTCCCCTTGTGGAGATTTTAGTACAACTCCAAGACCTGTACCTCTTATGTTGGAAGCACCGTCCGTGTAGAGAGTCCAAATTTTTAGGATGTCATCATCTTGAAGTTGCTGTACTTCCAATTCCACCTCTTGTTGCAGGGTTGGATCGAAATCGGCTACAAAATCGCCTAGGGCTTGGGATTTTATTGCGCTTTGGGCTCGTACTTAATGTCGTATGTGCTTAATTGTACGAGACCATTTCGCCATTCGACCCGACATCTCTGGTTTTCTCATAACATTCTTAATAGGATAGTTAGTGCGTACAATTATAGTATGTGTTTCAAAATAGTGCCTTAATTTAATAGAAGCAGTTATCAAAGCTAAAATTAATTTTTGTAAATGAGAATACCTGGTCTCTGCATCTAAGAGTGTCTTACTTATATAGTAGATGGGTTGCGATTACCATCTCGTTCGTTACCAAGATCGCGCTTACGCGCCTTCGGACATTGCTAGGTAGATGTAAAGATGTTCTTCCTTCGAGGTTTGGCCAATAAGGGAGGTGTCGACGGGTAAGTTTTGAGCTCCCGAAAAGCTTCTTCATGTTGGTCCTCCCATTGGAACTTTTTGTTCTTTCTTAAGATGTCGTAGAAAGGTTTGCATCGATCTGAGGATTTTGAAATGAATCTGGTGAGTGCGGCAATTTTTCCTGTCAATCTTTGGACGTCCTTGACAGATTGAGGTGATGACAGGTTGATAATAGCACGTATTTGTTCTGGGGCGGCTTCAATGCCTCTTTTAGTAACCATATAACCCAAAAACTTGCCGCCCTTCATTCCGAAGTTGCATTTAGCTGGATTAAGTTTCATATTGAAACAATCCAAGATGTCAAAAGCTTGAGAGAGGTTGCTTATGTGATCCTCGGCCTTCTTGGACTTTACTACCATGCCGTCGATGTATACCTCCATTGTGTCCCCAATCTGATATTTAAACATTTTGTGTACCAGCCTTGGATACGTTGCACCCGCATTTTTAGTCCAAAAGGCATGGCAATATAACAATAAATACTGTGGGCGTTATGAAGGCAAGTGTCCTCTTGGTCGATGGTTCCATCCGAATTTGTTGAAATCCTGGGGACGCGTCCATGAATGTGAGGAGTTCATGTCCGGAGGTGGCATCAACTAATGAATCTATGTGCGGCAAAGGGAAAGGATCTTTTGGGCAGGCTTTATTCAAGTCGGTAAAGTCGACACAAACTCGTCATTTCCCGTTTCTCTTCTCTACCACAACCACGTTTGCTAACCATCTTGGATAATCGACCTCCCGTATCATGTTGGCTTTGAGTAAACGCTCTACCTCTTCCTTGATGATCCGATTTCGGTTTCTCGCAAACTTCCTACGTTTCTCGGTGCACCGGTTTAAAGTTAGGATCTACGTTAAGTTTGTGAGTGATGACATCTTTGCTGATGCCTGTCATGTCATCATGTTTCCAAGCGAAACTGTTTATTCTGCTTCTTAATAGGTTCACAAGCTCCTCTTCTATATCTGACGGGATGTCAGTGCCAATAAGTACTTTGATGTCCGGGTTGGAAGGGTCTAGCAATACTTCTTTCACATCATCCTCCCTAGCTTCCAGGACTTCACATACTTTCCTCGGTAATTGCTATGCTTGTTTTGGAGATGTCGACGCCTTCATTGAAGTTTTATAACATTCCTTGGCTACTTGTTGATCACTGTGAATCTTAGCAACACCCCAAGGTGTTGGGAATTTCACACACTGATGGTAAGTGGAGGGTACGGCCTTCATTCCATGAATCCACGGTATTCCAAGAATGACATTGTAAGATGTTGCTGAAATAGCCCGGATCCGAGAGGCAACGCGTTCGCGCCCCGGCATCTGGCATTCATGTCCCCCGCCTCGCGGCGGTTCGTTTTTTCGTTTCGTTGGAGGTGTCTTGCCGTTTGTTTTCACATTTGTAGAGTCGCCACGCCGTTTTTATTAAGCCCAAAACATTGAAAAAGGGCATCAGTTTAAAGATAATTTTAAACTGTTTTTGTGTGATGAGATTTTGAGTTCGGAGGTCAGATGACTCCTCGGGAAGAGAATATTAGAATATTAGAGCTCACCCGAGTAGCCTCGTAAGACGAGTCTTTCGGATACCCCTAATATCCTTTAAATGTTGTGTGTGTGTGTGTGTGCTTTTAAAAATGCATGCTGTATCGGATGTCTACATTGTATGCTATGTATTGAAATGTATTGAAATAGTAATGGAAGGAAGCCTTACGAATGTTGGTTCGTGTCTCTGTCCTTCTCCGCCGGGGAGTAGTGTTTGAGGTCTGAGTAGCTGCTCCGGTATGGATCGGATTGCTTCGGAGAGGACCGGTTGTCCGCGACGAGTTTCGGCGTGAGTTGAGGTTGCAGGCTGCGTTCGGCGCAGGTTCGGCGTGCGTGGGGATCGCCGGGATCACTCCTGGGCGAGGTTCGGCGTGCGTTGTGGTGGCAGTGAGTCACTCGGCGCAGTTTCGGCGTGGTTTGGGATCGCCGGCTTTGACTCGGAAAGAGCCGGACACCGTGGAAAGACTGTGCAAGGCCTCGGAGTACCACGAGGGGCCTCGAGTACCTCGAGAGTGCCTCGGGCAGCGCGGGAGCGTCTCGGGAGCGCTCGGGAGGCTTCTGAGCACCACGAGGGGCTCGGAAGGCCTCGGAAGGATCCGAAAGGGGCCGGGAGTGCCTCGAAAGGACTTAGAGGGGAAGCCAGAAGGCCTAGGGAGGAAGAGAGAAGTGGGAGGTGTGTGAAAAATGAGAGGGGGAGGCCTCTATTTATAGTGCCAGATTAGGTGCAAAGAGGTCCGTACGGACCTCCCTGGTAATCCAGTATTTTGGTTTTCCTCGATTTGAGGGAATCTGTGATGATGGAGGAATATTTGCAATTATGGTGTCCCCTGAGCAATAAGGTCCGTACGGACCATCTTGCATGCAAAGAGGTCCGTACGGACCAACTAAGCATGTGGGTAATCATTTCTTCCTGGATTTGAGGGAATATTGTGGACTTTAAGGAGATTCAGTAATTATGACAACAAAGAGGTCCGTACGGACCAATATTGCTTTCCTAATTTCCTGAAAATTCCCGAAAGGTCCTTTTGTCCCTTTTTATCCCAGGAAGGCTCCTCCCTTGGTTTGGTTGGGGGTTTAGAGAGGGTTTTGAGTGAGAGGGGTCGTCGAGACTGTGTTGATGAGTCTGCGGTGTTTCCTGTGTGTTTGAAAGGGTGTGATCCAGATTGGGGTACTTACAGGCCCTCGACGACGTCACTTATGGAAGAAGTGGGGTCGCCGATAAGATAAGCGGTCCTAATCTGGATCGCGTGGCCGGGAGAGGAAGTGACCGTGGAGGCCGCGTGAGGACGTGGTGGTGTCCTTTTGTGTGACCGCATAGGTCCGCAGGGCCGGACCCCGCGATAGGATTCCTACGTATCCTAGCGGGAATCAAGCCCGATCGTAGTTCAGCGGGGGGTGAGTGTTTGTGGTGCACGAGGATGGAAGAGGTCCTCGACCGAAACTCGTGTGGACGTGGTAGTGTCCTTGGGTGACCGCATAGGTCGATGGCCGGACCTCGTGATAGGATTCCTACGTATCCCCGGCGGGAATCAAGCTCCGGTCATAGTTCGCAGGTCGTGAAATCTGTGGAGTGCGGGCGTGGTGGTGCCCTCGAAGTGTGGTGACCGCCGAGGTCAATTGTGAGGACGTGGTGGCGTCCTGAGATGGAAATTTTATGATTTTTCCGAATCGGGTGGTTTAAGGCCTTCCGGGCCTGGGATAGTGATTTGGGAGGTTTATACGGTCTTCCGGACCGAGTGGTTTAAAGCCTTCCGGCCGGGAGGTAGTACGAAGACTCGAGTCGTCTTCCGCAGGCCACATGCCATGCGTGAGGACTTTGAATCGTCTTCTCGGCTGCGCGTTGGTGCCACGCCGGAGGACTTTGAATCGTCTTCCGGCCGAGGCTGGTGCCACGGAGGACTTTGAATCGTCTTTCTCGGCGGCAGCTGATGTTATGCGCGAGGACTTTCAATCGTCTTCTAGCCGCAGCTTGATGTTATGCGCGCGAGGACTTTGAATCGTCTTCTAGCCGCAGCTGGTGTTATGCGCGAGGACTTTGAATCGTCCCTTCTAGCCGCATTTGTGGAGGCGTGGACGCCTTGTGCTTTGATAGCGAGAGGCGTAGATGCCTTTGTGTTTTTGCATGCCGAGTAGAAGGTTGGACTTACGATGATCGCCGTGCTTGCGTTGCCGTTGAAGTGGGCAAGGATGACTACTGGTGATTGCTTCACCATTTGTCATTTTGGAGGCGCTTCGTGCCCGGGACTTGTACTCTGAGGTGTCGGCTTCCTTTTTGTGCTTGTTTTGCCGTTTGAGCGGGCAAGGATGATGGTCAGGCCGGGGATATTGAAATTACCCGGATCCGGCCAAGCGCGAGCCCCCAGATCTCGCATTCGTCGCCGTTCGGGAGGTCGCCCGGATCCGAGAGGCAAGACAATCGCGCCCGCATCCGGGCTTATTCCGTTTTTAGCGCTGCGTGTTGGAGGTGTCTCGCCGTTTTGCTTTCGCATTTTGTAGAGTCGCCACGCCGTTTTTATTAAGCCCAAAACATTGAAAAGGGCATCGCTTAAAGATAATTTTAAACCGTTTTTGTGTGATGAGATTTTGAGTTCTGAGGTCGATGACTCCCGGAAGAGAATATTAGAATATTAGAGCTCACTCCGAGTAGCCTCGTAAAACGAGTCTTTCTGATACCCCTAATATCCTTTAAATGTCATGTGTGTGTGTGTGTGTGTGCTTTTAAAAATGCATGTCAGACGGATGTCTACATTGTATGCTATGTATGGAAATGTATTGAAATAGTATAGGAAGGAAGCCTTACCAATGTTGGTTCGTGTCTGCCTTCTTCCGCCGGGGAATGGTGTTTGAGGTCTGAGTAGCGCTCCTGCACGGATCGGGATTGCTTCGGGAGGGACCCATTGTCCGCGACAGCAGTTTCGGCGTGAGTTGAGGTTGTAGGCCGCGCTCGCGCAGGTTCGGCGTGCGTGGGGATCGTCGGGATCACTCTGCAGAGGTTCTGGGCGTGCGGCGTTGTGGTGGCAGGGAGTCACTCTGGGCAGAGTTTCGGCGTGGTTTTGGGATCGTCTGGCTTGACTCCTGAAAGAGCCGGACACCGTGGAAAGACTGTGCAAGGCCTCTGAGTACCACGAGGGGCCTCAGAGTACCTCGAGAGTGCCTCGGCAGCGCGGGAGCGTCTCGGGAGCGCCGGGAGGCTTCTGAGCACCACAAGGGAGCTCTAAGGCCTCTAAGGATCCGAAAGGGGCCTGGAGTGCCTCAAGAGGACTTAGAGGGGAGCCGAAGGCTAAGGGAGGAAGAGAGAAGAGGGAGGTGTGAAAATGAGGAGGGGGAGCCCTCTATTTATAGTAAAAATTTCTGAGCAAAGAGGTCCGTACGGACCTTCTTGGTTATCCGTAATTTTGGATTTCCTCGATTTGAGGGAATCCGCAATGATGGAGAATATTCTGGGAATGATGATGTCCCCCACGCAAGAAGGTCCGTACGGACCATCTTGCATGCAAAGAGGTCCGCACGGACCAACTCGCAGGAAGTCATCATTTCTTCCTGGATTTGAGGGAATATTGTGGACTTTAAGGGGATTTAGTAATCATTGAAACAAAGAGGTCCGTACGGACCTTAATTGCTTTTCTCGATTTCGAAAATTCCCAAAAGGTCCTTTTGTCCCTTTTATCCTGAAAGGCTCCTCCCTTGGTTTGGTTGGGGGTTCGAGAGGGTTTTGAGAGGGTTTTGAGTGAGAGAGGTCTCCGAGACTGCGTGGATGAGTCTACGGTGTTTCCCGTGTGTTTGAAAGGGAGTGATCCAGATTGGGGTACTTACAAGCCCTCGACGACGTCACTTATGAAAGAAGTGGGGTCGCCGATAAGATAAGGGTCCTAACTGGATCGCGTGCCGGGAGAGGAAGTGACCGTGAGGGTCAAAGTGAGGACGTGGTGGTGTCCTTTGGGTGACCGCTTAGGTCAATAGGCCGGACCCCGCGATAGGATTCCTACGTATCCCCGGCGGAATCAAGCCTCGGTCGTAGTTCGGCGTGGGGTGAGTGTTTTGTGAATGCGGGCGCGGTGGTGCCCCGAAGTGTCGTGTGACCGCCGAGGCCGGGCGAGGACGTGGTGGTGTCCCGGGGTGACCGCATAGGTCGAGGGAAGGACGGGGTGGTGTCCTAGGTGACCGTATAGGTCGATGGCCGGACCCCGTGATAGGATTCCTACGTATCCCCGGCGGGAATCAAGCCCGGTCGTAGTTCGTAGGTCGTGAATTTGTGAGTGCATGTGGGCGTGGTGGTGCCCTCGAAGTGCTGTGTGACCGCCGAGGTCGCGGTAAGGACGTAAGGATGTGGTGACCGCCGAGGTCAATTGTGAGGACGTGGTGGCGTCCCGGGATGGAAATTTTACGATTTTCCTAATCGGGTGGTTTAAGGCCTTCCGGCCGGAGATAGAGCGAGGACTTGAATCGTCTTCGATTGCGGTTGGTGCCACGCCGGGAGGACTTTGAATCGTCATCTCGGCGGCTGGTGCCACGCCGGAGGACTTTGAATCGTCTTCCGCGGCGGCTGGTGCCACGCCGAGGACTTTGAATCGTCTTCTCCGGCGGCTTGATGTAATGCGAGGACTTTGAATCGTCTTCTAGCCGCAGCTTGATGTAATGCGCGAGGACTTTGAATCGTCTTCTAGCCGCAGCTGATGTAATGCGCGAGGACTTTGAATCGTCTTCTAGCCGCAGCTTGATGTAATGCGCGAGGACTTTGAATCGTCTTCTAGCCGCAGCTTGATGTAATGCGCGAGGACTTTGAATCGTCTTCTAGCCGCAGCTGATGTAACGCGCGAGGACTTCAATCGTCTTCTAGCCGCAGCTTGATGTAATGCGCGAGGACTTTGAATCGTCTTCTAGCCGCTCAGGGAGGCGTGGCCGCTCAGGCTTCGAGAGGCGTAGATGCCATTCGTGTTTTTGCATGTCGATGTAGAAGGTTGGACTTACGATGACCGCCGTGCTTGGCGCGCCGTTGAAGCGGGCAAGGATGACGGCCGGTGATTGCTTCACCATTTGGCGTTGGGAGGCGCTTCGTGCTCGGGACTCAGACTCTGAGGTGTCGGCTCCTTCAGTGCTTGTTTTGCCGCTGAGCGGGCAAGGATGATGGCCGGCTGGGGATATGCACCCCGTATGACTTCCCTTTCGACTTGTTGGGAGGAGCTCTGGCTTACTTTGATGGCCGGTGCTTGCGCCGCCGTCAAGCTGGGCGAGGACCGGCTTACATCCGATGACCGCCTGCTTGAATTGCCGGGGATGCGTGACCTCGTAGGGGCCCTTTTCGTTGGGAAGATGACTTCGGACCTCTTCGAGGGCCAAAGGGCCGAGTTGTCGCTGAGCTGCTTGGAGGCGTCTCGTGCCTCGATATTCGTGGCCGGGAGGTGTCAGCTCCTTGAATTGCCGCTGAGCTGGAGGCGTCTCGTGCCTCGGGGATTCGTGGCCGGGAGGTGTCAGCTCCTTCTTGAATTGCCGCTGAGCGGGCGAGGCTCCGAATTGCCTCGGCTGAGCGGGCGAGGACCTGCTCTTACGCCGATGGCCGGGACAATTGCCGCTGGGCGAGGACCGGTCTTACGCTTGATGGCCGGGGATTGAATTGCCGTTGAGCGGGCGAGGACCGGTCTTACGCCGACGGCCGGGATTGATTTGCCGCTGAAGCGGGCGAGGACCTGGTCTTACGCTGACGGCCGGGATTGAATTGGCCGCTGCCGTTGAATTGGGCGAGGACCTGGCCTTACGCCGACGGCCGGGATTGAATTGTCGTTGAAGTGGGCGAGGACCGGTCTTACGTTGATGGCCGGGGATTGAATTGCCGTTGAAGTGGGCGAGGACCGGTCTTACGCTGACGGCCGGGGATTGAATTGCCGTTGAAGTGGGCGAGGACCGGTCTTACGCTGACGGCCGGGGGTTGAATTGCCGTTGAAGTGGGCGAGGACCGGTCTTACGCTGACGGCCGGGGATTGAATTGCCGCTGAAGTGGGCGAGGACCGGTCTTACGCTTGACGGCCGGGGATTGAATTGCCGCTTGTGGGCGAGGACCGGTCTTACGCCGACGGCCGGTGGTCAATTGAAGGGTTAGGGACCATTCTCGCACTGGATTTGGCCGGAAAAGGCCTTAGACACCTGTGGGCAAAGATTATAAGGGCAGTGAAAGTAATTTGGCCACCCCGCAAAGAGGTCCGTACGGACCAACCTGGTTGCAAAGAGGTCCGTACGGACCACTTTGGTTTTTACAGCCTCCTGTGTTTTGACTGTGCTTAAATGCCGAGGCTCCCACACTTCATTTCCTCATTTTCCAGCGTGAACTGAGAGAGAGAGAGAGAAAACTCCATTTTTGTCCAAAATCTTCCATTTTTCGCTTGAATTGCTTGCAATGGCAAGGGATCTCGAAGGAGTCGTCGTCAACGCAGCCAAGAGGTGGTCGAGCAACAACGGATGGAGCTTCAAAGGAATTGGATTTCGTTCTGCTCCATCTTCGAAGAACCCGATGTTTTGTATCCGAATCCGGAGGTGCATAATCGTCGCTCCATGAACGTCTGGGAGGTAAGAAACTGCTCCGTTTTGATTCCTCGTCAATTTTTGAATGCTAGAACTAGGTTTTAGTTTTTCGCATTTTTGAATTTTTTTGTTATTATTTTATGCCTTTTTTTTGTGAAATTCTTGATGAATTGTTGAAAATAGACATGTAAAAATTGTGGGTATGTGTATTTTGTGCAGAAATGTGTAGATTAGCTCTTATTTGTGAAAATAAAGTGCCTATCTAGTGAATTGCATGCTTTGGTATTTTGTACCTAATGCTATTTATGTATGTACATTGTGAGAAAAATTATCGTGTAGTGATAATTTTTGTGAAAAAATGTGACATGTGCCGTGTTTTGTGACGGGTTATATGTGAAAGTGTGTGCCGTGTAGGGACGGATTTTTTTTTTTTTGAAAATGTGTTATGCATATGTGTCAGCCGTGTGTGCCATGTTTTTGGGTGACGGACTTTGTGGGGAAAATATGTGCAATATGTGCCGTAGTTGGGACGGATTTTCTTTTGAAAATGTGTCGTGTAGGGTTTAATCCCCTTTTTTCTTTTTTTTTTTTTTTGAGAAAGATGTATACAAAGTGTGTGCCGTGTTTTTGTGACGGATCGCATGGGAAAAATTATATGCATGATATATGTGAAAATTATGTGCATTGTGTGCCGTGTTTTGTGACGGGTTACATGTGAAAATTATATGTATAATGTATGTGAAAATTATGTGCAATATGTGCCGTGTTTTGTGACGGGTTATATGTGCCTTTATATTAAGTACCGTGATTGACGTACTTTGCCGTGTTTACCCGCAGGATGCGGGGCTTATGGCCGGAAGGCCAAGAGGATGAAGACTCGTGGATCGCCGAGGCCGTTGTGGAGCTATGGCAATGGATGCCCGATATTTCCGTGGACGGTAGGCCGAGTCCCTGAGGCCGGTTTATGCTTCGGCCTAGGTGTGTTCGCTGAGAACCCGGGCCGGAGCTGTTCCGACACGAGGAAGAACAAGAGTGTCTTCCCGGGTTTATCTCGAGTATCGCGGGATACCACCCACACCTTCCACCCGAGCCGGGCGAGGTGACAAAGTGACGCCCACCGATTTTGCCGCGATCACCGGCTCTCCTTCAAAGGGGAGCCTCGAGGCGGAGAGACATGATCTCCGATGACGTGGCCGACCGAGCCGCCGGGCTTGAGCCTCGTCCTCGCAGGGCCCGGGATGCCGTATGCCGACGTGGAGACGAGGATCACGCGCATTGGGCCTACATCCGGGTACCGGCCAGTGACGTGGAGCAAGCTGGCGCGCTCCTTCTTGTGGTATGCACCGTCCGAGACTTTGTTCTCGAACCACGCGACCGCAGCCTCCCTTCGCTTGCTGGAGAGCTTCGACCGATCCGGGATAGGGTCTCGCGACATTGCTTGGGGCGAGGCAGTGCTTGGCCGAGCTCTACTTCTCCTCGGACCGGTTTAGCTGGGGTGGCGCTCGTTGGCCTCGTCTGACTTTGCTTCGGGAGGTACGAGTTTATTGTCGTTTTTTGATTTAGCAACTTGTCTTTTCTCCGTTGTCTTTGCACCGAGCCTTCTCTGTTTTTGTCACAGTGTGTGGTTTTATGAGGTTTTCCAAAGGCTTCCCGTGGGATAGTGGATCCTGGGCCGTTGCCGCGCACCCGCTACGCCGGGACGGGCTCGCACGGCGAGGAAGAGGAGGACCAAATGGGAAGCTCACCATCGCCTACGGGATGTGCAGGAGCCGCTGGAGAGAGATAGCCGTGAGGGGTTCGTCTTGTTCCCGTGGGCTCCTGATGAGGGAGATGAGTTCGAGGGGGCTCCCGAGGTGACAGCGCGCGAAGATGCCGCGGGCTCGACTTGTGATGTCATGTACCCGGGGGAGCGGGTCTTCCGGCAAAGATGGCCCCTGTGCTTCCCGTGGCTCCGAGGGACCCTCCCTTTGGGATGCTTGACTCCCGGGATATGGACGTGCTTGACTTCGAGAGGTACTCGCGTGTCCTGCGCCGAGGAGTTCATTTTATACCTGGAGAGGAGTACGGGGCCTTCGTGAGGAGGAAGCCGAGGACGCCGCAGTGCACCGGCGCGGAGAGAGAGGCCGGCCCGCAGCTCCCCTGCAGGTTCCGATGCCGGACCGGATTTCACGTACGTCCGCGGGGACGGATCGAGGAGGAGGGTGTCTCGCACTGCTCCCGAGCTGTGCCCCGCCGCATACCGAGCGGATCCCGACAGATCGCGAGTGTGCCGACTCTTTTCCATCTTGGCATCTTTTCTCGCATTTTTCTCTTTTGTTGTCGAGTATAACCGCATTTGATGAGCGTTTCTCGCTTCTTGTTGGTGCAGTCCCGGGAGAGCCTACGATATGCCGACTCGCCGCTACGTGGCGATGCGCTCCTTCGCTAAGAAGATGGCGTCGAAGGTGTCCCGCCGGGCCTTCGCGTCGTGTGCCGCCGCACGAGCCTATGCCTTCGAGGCATTCTCAGGACGTTCCTCCGCCTAGAGCCGAGCCTGAGCCGCAGCAGAGGGGCCTCGAGGGGCGGCATAGCATGGATGCCGGACGTCTTCTGAGCCGCAGTGGCCTTCGAGGGAGCAGCCTCTTTTATCGGGCCTCATGCCTCCGCACGGCGCACGTGGGCGAGGGTTCCTCGTAGCCTTCTTTCTTCGATCCTTTCGCCGGATTTGATCCTTCCGAGTACTTCTCGTGGGAGCCTCAGCGGGTGCCTCTGGTATTCGACGACGAGGATGTGACGGCGAGTTCGCCGGGATGCCCGACTTTTCTGGAGGATCTTGGCGAGGATGATGATGCCGAGGATTCCGATTAGTATTCATTTGCTTTCCCTCTTTTCATATCCCTCTCTTTTTTTTTTTTTGTTTAGCAACAGACATTTTTTGGTAATGTAATAAAACACATGTATTTGCATGGCAAACAAGATTTTATTTTAAGATGTAATGTCATTTTTGTGATTCCTGGAATTGTCCTAGAAATTGTTGCTATTATTATTTTTTATTTTTGTACATGCCACGTGAGCCGAGAGTGTGTTTGTGGGTAGTGTTTGTTTGCCGGGAATGGCTTTGGCCGTTGTTTAAGCGCTTGGAGCAAGGTTTTGCCGAGGACGGGTTTTTGTACCGTTTTCGGGGAAATGGGTTCTGTTTGCAAGGAGGTCCGTACGGACATACTTAGCATGCAAAGAGGTCCGTACGGACCAACCTTGCTTTTGGGAAGGACATAAATGCTTTCCAAAGGCTCGGTTCTTCCTCATTTCCCCATTTGCACCATTTTCGAGCTTTCTTCCCCATTTTCTCTAGGAACCTCCATTTTTGCCATGGATTCTTCGTACGTCCCTAGAATTTTGCCGAGGCTTTGCAGAGAGGCAAGCACACTTCCTTGAGCGCTTGAAAACGTGGATGCGGCGCCGCATGAGGCATCGTAGACGGGCTTTCGAGGTAAGGTTTCGTCTTTGCTCGGCTTGGTCTTTTAAGGAGTCGGGTTCCCGATTGGGATTTGTTGCGGGCCGCCGCGGTTCTCGGGATGTTAGGAGGCACGTGTATCGTTTCTCCTACAATGAAATGGTGCCCACTTTTGAGGATTTTCGGGCTTTGATTGGAGGACCGGAGGTGGAGGCCATCTCGCTTCTTTTCGGTCAGGTGCCGCCGCGAGCGTGAAGCTTGCAGACTTTCTTCGTACTTCGTTGGAAGAAGTGTGGCATGATCCTTGATTCGGGTCATATCGACATTTCCGAGCCGCCTGAGCGGTTCATGGCCGATGACGAGAGTGACGTCTCTTGGGATGTATTTGCCTCGCGTGACGGCGACGCTTTTCCGGGCCGCTCCTCGCATTTGTGATGGCGCTTTGCTAGATGTGGTAGGGCACCGCAGAGCCGGGAGAGGATATTGTCCCGTTGGTGCCGGGGGAGACTCTTCATGGTATCGACCGTCCGGCGACCGGGGATCGTTTTATGAGAGGGGGAAGCCCCGCTTGCTTCACCTTGTGGCCGCGAGAGAGACTTCAGCCATGCCCGAGGCTCCGACGTCGTTTAGCCCGTGGTCATTTGCTCGCCGACCTCTTGTGTTGGATATGGATCACCCGCCCGGGAGAGATGGATGGCAGCCTTGGTACGCATCGATCCGCCGGTGGGTTCCGCACCGGGAGGATCGAGACCAGTGAGGATCTGCAGAAGGGTCCTACGTTGTCGAGTTCCAGGTTTGTCTTGGTCCTCCTTCTATATTCCGTCGCTTGTTTCCCGGCAGCTTGGGATGAAGCAGAGCCTTTGTTGGGCCGGGATGACCTTGCTACCGCGGAGGTAGTTCCTCTTTGTATGGCGCCTTCAGTGCCTTCGTATTTTCCGAGGGTATGGAAGTATTCCGCTTCCTCCCGCGGTACTCCTTAGACGTCTGGGGAGCGTTGTATTGACGACTCAAGCATCCGGCCCGGTATGAGCAAGATGTTGGGCCCCAAGTGGTCTTGGGAGAGCGTGCGTGCAGCGATTCTGGGACCCTGCTGCCGTAGTAGCTATTGCCTTAGGAGTTCAAGCCCGGTCCGACCCTTCGATGTGACGGAGACGCTTTGTTTGACTACGAGACTAGAGTTGACCGACCGACAGGGAGAGGTCCTCTTTTGCTGCACTCGCAGGGAGGAGATCCGAGCCGAAGCACGGCGAATGAAGCCCCGAGAGCTACCGGATTATTTGACTCTACTGGGAGGACCCCGCATCTCTGGACCGAGAGACGCAGAGTTGGGTTCACGTGGAGCGAAAGAAGACTCGCCGGGGACGAGGGAAGAAAGGAAAGAATGGCGAGGGGACAAGCGCAGATGGCGCGGAATGACCTCCTAGGTATCCATTCATTGCATTGCAAACACATTATTAGTTAAATGTATTTAGTCAGTTTTTAGCATGTTGTGAACTCGAGAGTAGACCGTGCTTCGAACTCATCAAGAAATGTTGTAACCGTTAGTGATTTGTGATTTACTTTTAAAGCTTTGTCGAGACGCAAGATCTTTTGTTTGCCTTTGCTTCGTTGTGCACTTTGTCGGCGTCCATCTTTGACTTTTCTTGCCAGATCCGCTGACCGGGCGCCTGGGCCCCGACGGCAATCCCTTTGGCCGAGGCTTTCAGATTTGGCCGAGAGGTTGAATGCTCCCTTGACAAGTCGTTGACGGTCTTTTCGTAGCTTCCTTGCCTCTTGTTGGCGTCGGGCTGCGACCTCAATTTCGCAGCCTTCGCTTGAGCTTCTTTGTTTTTTTTTTTTTTTTTTTTTTGTGAGCCCTTGCTCGAGCTCTTTTTTTTTTTTTTTTTTTTTGAAGCGCGTGAGGGCGAAGACAAGCCCCCGGCTTGGAAGTAGACATGAGTCACTGCTTGATGCCGAGTGACCCTGATGTCCTTTTTCGATGTTGCCGCCGTCGTTGACTTGGTCAAGGTGACCGCCGGGCGTGTTCTTGAAAAGTGCGTAGCTTGATGGAGGTCTTGATTGACATTCAAACTTTTGACTTTTGTGTATTTTTAGACCGGACCAATTAAGGTTGCCTACGTCTCCTGACTAGAGGGCTCAGTTCCGCGTAGTTCGACACTACATGGAGTGCCAAGAGATGCACGCTTGTTCTTCTTCAGCGAAGTATCCGCGAAGTTTGCTTCCGCTGACCGGATTCATGAAGGGATTGCCGTCTAGGTCTCTGTTAGCTTCATGGCGCCTCCGGAGAAGATCTTTCAACCACGAAAGGGCCGATCCATGTGGGTTCCCATTTTCCCAGCTGGTTGGTTCGAGTGGGAGGCTTTTCTTCGAGTACAAGGTCACCTTCCCCGATGTCTCTGGATTTGACTTTCTTGTCGAAAGCTCTAGCCATCCCGCTTTGATAGGCTCCTGACGTGTTCCATGGCCTTTAGTCGTCGCTCATCTAGCAGAGCCAATTCGTCATGTCGGCTGAGCCATTCGACTTCGTTGATGTCATTTTCCAAAGAAGACTCTGGAGTGAGGGAATTTCTAGCTCGACGGGAAGGACTGCCCATCCCGTACGTCGTGGCAAATGGGGTTTCTCCCCCGTGGTTTCCGACCGATGCGCGGCGGTAGCCCCAAAGTGCAAGGTGCAGCTTCTGCCAATCTCGTCCTCGGGTGGTCATTTTTCGGATGATCCGTTCGAGGGTTTTGTTTGTCGCTTCCACGGCGCCGTTTGTTTGTGGCCTAGCAGGAGAAGATTTGTGACGTGGTGATCTTGAATTCAGCCAGCAGCCCGTCGAATTCCCTTCGAAGTGTGAGCCGTTGTCCGATATGACCTCATTTGGGATGCCGTATCGGCATATGATGTTTTCCTTGAGGAAATGCGCGACCTTCTTGGAGGTGAGTACCTTGTAGGACTTGCTTCGACCCATTTGGTGAAGTAGTCGATGGCTACTAAGATGAACTCGTGACCGTTGTCGCCCGGCGTGAGCGATTTTCCCGATGACGTCAATTCCCCAAGTGGCAAAGCGGCCAAGGTGTAGTCATGCAAGAGAGATCGTGGGGCGGCAGATGATTGAGGTCGAGAACCGCTGGCACTTGTCGCAGCCTTTCGGACAAAGTGGATGCACCGCTCCACGGAGATCCAAGAGTAGCCCATCCCGAGAATGATTTGCATCGTGGCTCGCGTTCATGTGGGGACCGCAAGCCCCATTGTGGACTTCTGCTCATGAACTTGTCTTGCTTCTTCTTGGCCGACGCAACAGGAGTGGCCCATGGTAGCGTTTCTTGTATAACATGTCCCCGAGGATGACGAAGGCACAGAGGCAAGGCGTTTTAGGGCCACGATGCTCTTGGTTTTGACCCTCCCGTGTGTGGGTCTTCCTTGTTCATGAAGGTGGTTTCCCGCTCTTGAGGTATTGGAAGATCTGGTTCAGGCCGAAATGGCGTCTGGGACTTGCGTCTCTTTGGCTCTTCAAAGAATCTTGCAAATCGTCATGATTAAAACCTTCTGGCAGTCTTGGGCCCGGTTTTTCTCTCGTTTGACAACATGCTTAAAGATGTGCTTAATGTATTGTTCAAGCTTAATGTGTCTCGCTTTTATCAAGTGAATCGTTATTAACAAGCTTGTGTGTTAGTTAATTTATCGGGCTTGTTAAAGATGCAATGAGAGGATACTGAAAGATCGAAGCATTCATTAAGAGCATACGGAATACATTATTGGGCAATGAGTTCGTAATCTTCCGGCGCGAGGCCATCGATGACTCGAGAGACTCAAATTCAAAGCTAATGGACTCAGGATGAGTTTTGACACTAGACTCTGTGACTCGAGGGGTCGACCAAGTTGTTCGATCATGTCCTTTTGGCCGGGCAGTGGTCCCGGAGAATGTGGCCCGCTTATTGAGTGGCAATGAGCTTGATAGAGATGGGCTTCGAAGGCTTTATGTCACCGTTCCCGATCATTGCTATCACAGAGTTATCAAACAAAAATCGATTAGATCCGCATCTCGATTTCTTCTTTGAAGAGCAAAGTGGAGCAGCTGCTCGTCCCAAGCATCGTCTCGCGGAGTCTCTTGCTTTTGTCTTGGGCATTACTAGCTCGAATGCGCACTGGCCCCCGCTTGTTGGGGAAGGCGTGAGTGTCGACAGAGAGTTTTTTCGAAAGTTCTTCTCGCCTAAAGAGGGAGTTTTTCCGAACCAAAAATTCATTGTGTAATAGTGGTGGTCATGGATCCCAAGAGGAGCATGCGGTGTGTCGAGGAATGCCCTTCTCGGACAGGATTTGGCTTCGAGGCCTCCGAATTCTTGCCAGTTCCGCTGGAGCTTGTCCATGGTTGTCTGGCCAGCCTTTTGTTTGGCGCTCGGGACGCCTCTGCTCCCTTTTCCTCGATCTTCTTCCGCAGTTGCCGGCCTTCTTGTGAAGTACTGGTCATGTCGAAGCCGTAAGGACGAAGATCTGAGATTGTGTGCAAGCCTCTTTTGTTATCTGCGGGAGCGCTGCAGCTCGCTTTGTCCT
>JAFEMH010008252.1:0-53545 GCA_022495995.1 Adenophora triphylla var. japonica | reverse complement strand
GTGAGAACATGAAAATGATATTTTATTTACCAATTTGAAGAGCTGGATGATAAAAATATTGGCCCTTAAATAAATGGATGGAAGTTGGAAATGAAAGTTTGTCTCACACGTGAAAAGAATGGAAAAATTAGCTGATAGTTTTGGCTATTTTTCGAATTATAATTTTTTTTTAATTCAACATTAATTCCAAGAATAACTTCAAAGTTAATGTTCATTTACATCGGTGCAAATGAAACTTCAAAAAGAAATTGATTATAAGGTTAATTGTTGAATTACATGATCATCAATATGTGGACATTGGAGAGTTAATCCTTGGGAGTTTTGAGTTATAAAAGAAATACCCACAATCTCCTTTTTGAAGAGAAGAGAAAAAAATAGATATAAAGATAAGAGATTGACACACAAAAAGAAGCTTTTTCTCATCAATCTTTCTGTTTCTTCTTGCAATTTGCTCATCTTCTTCCTGTGCCCTCCTTGACTAACAATGGTGATATTGTCCAAGCATATTAGCCATTTTCGGCCGGGAAAGCTCAAAAGCATGTAGTTCCGGGAAACCCGTTTTACCCCGGGAGAGAACGCCCGTTGAAACCTCAAGCGACTGGTAGAGGTGAGGACGAGCTAGTCTTTAAGAAGAAAATGTTCTCACACGGTTTCGGATACAAGAGATTAAAGATGGACAGCCCAATGAGCAGATCAAATTGGGTTGTATCTTTCTTATAAGTTTTTCAGAATTGCTGTATATTGTATTTTCAATGTTGTAATTTGTTTTCCTTTCTATATTTACAAGATTTTAACTAACACTCTTAAGACTAATTCCTTTGTTGAGAAAGGATTGCAGATTACAGGATTCTTGTAGCGTGGTGGCTACGGGAGAAAATATTGAAAAGGGACGTCAATGAGAAAGAAATCAAGAAAATGTCTGCACAGATTTTTCTTGACCAGGTGTAGGAAAATAGCATTTCCTGATTCGTGAACCGTTGGATTGGGCCAAATTTACCCCATAGCACACCACGACTCATAGAAGACTTATTTTGAATATGGCGATTATCGAGTCTATAATGTGAAAGTGAAGATGTTCCTGGATCAAGAGCAGTTTTTGTGAATTGTACCACTATTTTGTTTCTGTTTAATGAGATTAATAAAGATGGAAAGATTGAGCCTCCAGACATTAACTATGTGCCAATGATTGTATACAACACAATTGTGGCTAAGCCTCATGTAGTGGTTATACATCATGGAAAGAGATTGAACAGTTCATTGAACTAAGTTGATAAGATGGAGCAGTAAAGATTTAGTCTTTAACGTTGCATTTTATAAATGCAGTGTTCTTTTGAATTTGCTTGAGAAGATGAAACTATAAAGATGTAGCCTCTTAACGCCGCATTGATTATACGATGTGTTGACAAAGATGATAGGGCTTCTCGACAGCTTAAAGCCTATTATTGGCAATAGTGACAAAGCTCACAAAGATAAAAACAATAGAGCTTCTTGAAAGAAGTTGTTAGTTCTATTGTTGTGAACATTTGTCAGTCGTTACAAGAACTAAAATTATAGGCCTTCTTGAAAGAAGTTGTTAAAACCTTATTAGGGGAATATAGATTAATGTCATAAAGATAAAATACAATAAGACTTCTTGACGGAAAGCAAATCTGCTTGTTGCTGATGATGACAAATAACAATAAAATATTTAGAATGAGAACTTCTAAAAGAAACTGTGTATTTTGTAAATGAGAATGTGATTTTCTCTAATCTAGAGGTGAAACAAAGACGAGACCTTTAATCGTTTTGGAATAATTAACCTTCAATTACAATTTCATTCTAGAGGTTTATAAATATGAGTACATAAGAAATAAATTGTGTTAATTCTCCTAGAGGCTGAATTAGCAATTTGATGCCTGGAGTTAATTCCCTAACTAAGGTTAGAGAGGTTGCAGTTTTTACAACAAAGTTATAATTGTTGGAAAAAAAAATTAAAGCCAATGGTTGGCTCAGGCAGCACAATTTTCTGGTGGCATGTGCTTGTTCCAAGTTTTCAGATCACCATAGTGAAAAGCAGCACTTGTTATCTTTGGCTTTAAGTGATGACAAGAAACATATGCCCCACTGGACCACCTTGAATTTAGAGAGGTTTCTTTTGGAAGATCCTACAAAGTTGCACTTTTCTTTATCGGAACTATATACTTAATGAATTGTCGGATCTCATTATAAAATGCGTAGATAGCACCAGCAAAAATGGCACAACATTTGCAATCGTTGAACTATAAATCTAAAATCGAGAATGCGGGTGCATTGAAAATCATCGTACTGGCTTCCTTGCAATAGTGTCTCCATAAATGAAATAAAAATCATATGGAAGAAGTGGAAATAGTCTTCCATGAAATCCATGTCGAATGGACGGTGTTGAGTGAAATTCTCAAGCGATGACACAATTGATACATTGCTTTCCACTCTGAAAATATTTTAAAATCACTGTGAAACATAATGAATGGAAATGAATGCTGGGAGGTGTGTGCTGTTCGTCTTTGTGTTGGAAAAGAGAATAGAACTTCTGGAGATGCTGTCTCCACCTTTCTTAAGTTGCAAAAGAAAATGTGATGAAGGCACGGTGCTCAAATGCTTAATACAAAAACAGTGTTGGTCAAACTTGTTTGAAATGTCAAACAAGTTTGAAAAGTCAAACGTGTTTAAAGTTAAACTTGCTTCTCAAAGTTGAACATTTTGCCTGTCTTGAGAGACAATTCAGAACACTAATAAAATATAAATAGACTCAATGTTCGCTTGAAGTTAATCATGCTATTCCTGAGGACTCATCATATGTGATCAAGTGATCAATATTGCACACTATGTGAATTCACATCAGATGATGAATGTGTTTTACCTTTTTCAGCAAAATGTTGAATCTTATCTCTTTAAAGAAAAGTTGGAATCAATCTGAGATGTGCAGGTAGTGATAAAACACAACTAGGTTTGTGTATATACACTAAATACTATTGTAAGCATACCCAACCATATGCAATCCCAATAGTATTTAGTGTAACATATACACAAACTACATTTAGTTGTAAGTTTTATCACTACTCCTTTATTAAGTTGATTTCCAACTTTTTCTTTTAAAAGAGATAAGATTCAACATTTTGCTTTTTTAGCAAGAAAAAATAAAGCGTAAAACTTACATTTTACCATCATCTATGTGAATAATATTCACATCTCAATATTGATCACTTGATCATATATTCACATCTCAAGAATCAATTGTTAGTGCCTCGATTATAACTTCCAAAGCACATATATGATGAGTCTTGTTTGTATTTATTTTGACCATATAACGAGATTCAATCTCATTATTGATCACTTGAACACCCTTCCGTTTCATTCATTTAAACATCATGAATGACATCACAAAGCTTGTCTCTCAAGCACACAAGGTATATGTTCAACTTTTCAAACAAGTTTGGCTTTTTAAAACACGTTTGACTTTTCAAACGATTTTGACATTTCTCAAACAAGTTTCGACCAACTTTGTTTTTGTATTAAGCATTTTGGCATGCTTCATCATATTTTCTTTCGCCACAAGAAATGTTAGACAACTTTTTCTCCAAAGTTCTATTCTCTTTTCCAACACAAAGACGGTACATAGCACACACCTCAACATTCATTTCCATTCATTATGTTTGGAGGTGATTTTAAAAATATTTTCAAGTGGAAAGCAATTTCTCAATTATTGTCATCACTTGAGTAATTTCACTCAACACCATCCATTCGACATGGTTTTTCATGGAAGACTATTTCCACTCTCTTCCATATGATTTTTTTATTTCCATTTATGGAGTTCACTATTTAAAATCAAGGAAGCGGATTACGATGATTTTCAATGCACCCAAGCATTCTCGATTCTTAGATTTATAGTTCAACGACTCCCACAAATGTTTTGCCATTTTCTTGGTACTATACACATTTTATAATGAATCCGACAATTCATTAAGTATATAGTTCCGATAAAGAAAATTCACATGCTTCAACCGCACTCACGGCTTGAACATCCATCACATTTTCACCCAACTTTGTAGGATCTTCCAAAAGAAACCTCTCTAAATTCAAGGTGGTCAAGTAGAACATATTTTGTTGTCATCACTTAAAGCCAAGGCCAACAAAATTTTTTAACTTTTCACTATGGTGATCTGAAAACTTGAAACAACCACATTCCATTAGAAATTTGTCTCTACACAAACCAACCATTGGCTTTAATTTTTTTTTTTTAACAATTATAACTTTGTTGTTAAAAATATAACTCTCTAACTTAATTAGAGAATTAACTCCAAGAATAAATTGCTAATTCAATAGGAGAATTAACACAATTTATTTCTTATAACCACTCATATTTATAAACCTCTAAATTTCTTAATGAAATTGTAATTGAAGGTTAATTATTCCAAAACATTAAAGGTCTCATCTTGGAGCACCTCTAGATTAGAGAAAAATCACATTCTCATTTACAAAATACACAATTTCTTTTAGAAGTTCTCATTCTAAATATTTTGTGTTATTTGTCATCATCAACAACAATAAGATTTAACAACTTCCGTCAAGAAGTCTTATTGTTTTTATCTTTATGACATTAGTCACATATTCCCCTAATAGGTTTTAACAACTTCTTTCAAGAAGCCCTATGGTTTTAGTTCTTGTAACATTTGTCAATGTTCACAACAATAGAATTTAACAACTTCTTTCAAGAAGCTCTATTGTTTTTATCTTTGTGACTTTTGTCACTATTGACAATACTAGGCTTTAACAACTTCTTTAGAGAAGCCCTATCATCTTTGTCAATACATCGTATAATCAATGCAACGTTAAAGACTACATCTTTATCCGTTCATCTTCTCAACTTAGTTCAAAAGAACTTTTCATTTATAAAATGCAACGTTAAAGACTAAATCTTTACCCGTCCATCTTGAACTATTCAATCTCTTTACATGATATATAACCACTACATGAGGCTTAGCCACAATTGGTTTATACAATCATTGTAACATAGTTGATGTCACGGAGCATCAATCTTTCCATCTTTATTAATCTCATTAAACAGAAATTAAAAATAGTGTTTTAGTTCACAAAAACTGCTCTTGGTCCGAAATTTTTATCTTCACTTTCACATTATAGATTCCAATCGCCGCCGTTCAGAATCTTCTCCTATGAGTCGTGAACATGTAAAATAAAATTCGGCCCAATCCAACGGTTCACGAATCAGGAAATGTTGTTTTACTACACCTGGTCAAGAAAAATTTGTGCAGACATTTCTTGATTTCTTTCTCATTGTTTTCCCGTCCCTTTTCAATATTTTCTCCCGTAGCCACCACGCTACAAGAATCCTGTAATCTGCAATCATTTCTCAACAAAGGGGATTAGTCTTAAGATTGTTGGATAAAATCTTGTAAATATAGAAAGGAAAACAAATTACAACATTGAAAATACAATATACAACAATTCTGAAAAACATAAAAAGAAAGATACAACCGTATTTGATCTCTTCATTGGGTTTGTCCATCTTTAATCTCTTGTATCCGAGTCGTGTGAGAACACACTCTTCTTAAGACTAATTTGTCCTCCTCTCTACGAGTGCTTGAGGTTTCAACGGACGTTAGTCTTCCAGGATAAAACGGATTAACCGGAACCACTCCGCACTTGAGCTTTTCGGCGAAATGAACTAATATGCTTGGACAATATCACCATTCCAATTATTCAAGGAGGGCAAAGGAAGAAGATGAACAAATTGCAAGAGGGTAGAAGAAGATTGATGGAAAAAGCTTCTTTTTGTGTGTTTTTCTTTTATCTTTATATCTATTTTTTTTTCTCTCTTCTCTTCAAAGAGTTGTGGGTATTTCTTTTATAGCTCAAAACTCCCCAAGGATTAACTCTCCAATTAATCCACATATTGATGATCATCTTAATTCAACAATTAACCTTGCCATCAATTTCTTTTTGGAGTTTCATTTGCCGATCATAAATGGACATTAACTTTGGAAGTTATTCTTGGAATTAATCTTGAATTAAAAGAATTATAATTCAATAAAAAATGGCCAAAACTATCAACTAGTTTTTCCATTCTTTTCACATGTGAGACAAACTCACATTTCCAACTTCCATCCATTTATTTAAGCTGTAATATTTTTATCATCCAATCTTCAAATTGAACAAATAAAATATCATTTTCATGTTCTCACGGAGTAGAATATGAACCCACAATAATCTTTGTCCAACGACAAACGATTTTTCCAAGGAAATGTACACAATTTCCTTCACACACAACATACTTTTCCAACAATAATTAGGTCAATGCATATACAGGGCTTTAGAATAAGTGTTCCGATACATTTCCTTTTACATAATTTCATTTTGATTTTTTTGATTAATTAATTAACTATGAAAATTCACTCATTTTAATGTTATTTAAAAATCGTTATTGATATTATTTATAAGGTGGGTCAATAATAAATTTTAATATTGTATATGAATAAATAGATTTTTGTATGATTATGAAATAATTATAATTTGAATTAATTTAAAAGTTGTTTTGGTATAGAGTGAAAATTTGGATTAAATTCATATAAAAGTAAGCTATCATTATCAAAAAACAAGTATATTTTATAGTTCAAAATATTCAACAACTTGTTTATTGCATATGTTTTTCAAAACCTAATTTTCTTTTTATCAAACGACAAAATTAATTGCATTAACAATAAGAAAAAAGATAACACTCCACATAGATCAAAGGCTCACCCCAAATATCAATACCATGTTTATCTCTTAACCTACAAAAATGATCGTTCTGATATAAATTTTGAGACGTATGAATTTTACTCAAATTAAAACTTGGACACTGCCTCATTCTGACATTTAACAAATCACACCTTTGATAATATCTTGCGTTGAGCACTTAGGTTGACATGAAAATGTCCACCAGACATTCCAAAATCTTCAAAACATCATTGTGAAGGAAAAACAATGACAACCTTTTAATTGTAATATGATGCGAGATTTGTCGCAACTTAAAGATGAAAACAACAACAAACAAATAAAAATAGGCTCTCAACGAAGAGAGAAAACATAGGCTCTCAATTTAGGAGAGAAACTTATTATATTATATGACAAATCAAATATAATTGAAAATATCAACACAATTATTTGTAATTTCAATATTGAAATTATAAAAAATTGTGTTGTGGGTGAAAATGGCAAGGAAAAGAAGAAAACGGAAGTTGTTGTTGGGAGAAACACTTGAAACATGGAAGGATAAGAAGTTAGATGGAGGTTATTGTGTTGTGAACAAACTTGAAAGTGAAGGAATATCAATTGTGCTTGTTTTATTCCATGGAGGAGATATATATACATCAAGAGTCCTATTCTAGGTAAATGATATGCATTCCTAAGTAACACACCTATCATATCAATCTATGAGATACAATGCAATCTATGATATATACATCTATCATATTATACACATGCCATACTTATCCTAACCATATACACTATCATACCCCCGCAGTCGTAGCCGGAGGAAAAGGAGGACGGATGCTGAGACTAGCCCTGAAATCGTCAAATAGTACACGCGGAAGTGCTTTAGTGAAAATATCAGCCAGTTGATGACGTGTCGGAACATGTTGCACCCTTACCTGTGCCTTATAAACTTTCTCAATATGTTTTGTTTGTTGATACTGAACTGGGTTACCAGATAAATAAATTGCACTAATTTTGTCACAATAAACTAGTGTTGCTTTTGACAAAGGAACATGAATTCAAGTAACAAATTATGCAACCAACAAGACTCGCCCACCACATTCGCCACACCTCTATACTCTGCTTCGGCACTAGAACGGGATAAAGCAGGCTGGCATTCGAAGACAAAGAAATAAGATTATCGCTCAAAAACGCAGTAGCTAGAAGTAGAACGACGATTATCTGGACACCCACCCCAATTGGCATCAGTAAAGGAGGTGAGTTCGGAACTAGAATACCGAGAAAGGTGCGGTCCAAACGAAATAGTGCCACGGATCACTACAACAAAAACACCCTTTAACAACATTTTTAAAATGTTGTAATAGACCTTTTACAATGTTTTTTGAAACGTTGTGATATCCAACGTTGTAATAGGTCCCATTCTAAGACAACGTTTTATAAATGTTGTAGAAAACATTTATGAAACGTTGTCATATAGTGTTTACAACATTTTCTTAAAATGTTGTATAAAAGGGAAGGACAATAAGACAACGTTTTAAAAACGTTGTAAATACCTTAAAAAAACGTTTATAAACGTAGTCCTACCTATTTTGATAACGTTTTTTAAACGTTGTCATATAGTGTTTACAGCATTTTCTTAAAATGTTGTACAAAAGGGAAGGACAAATAAGACAACATTTTAAAAACGTTGTAAATACCTTAAAACAACGTTTAAAAAACATTGTCCAATATTTTTTGACAACGTTTTTAAAACGTTGTCGTAAGGTTTTATACAACGTTTAAGAAAACGTTGTTGTAAGGATTTATGCAACGTGTATAAAACGTTGTTTTAATGTTTTTTACAATGTTTAAAAAACGTTGTGAATGTAAATAATATAAAAAAAAATTCCCTCCCCTCAAATTCACATAATGACCACATACCAACTGCAGAAAATTATTTTTACATTATTACACAGTCATTTATAATCCGTATATTACAAGCAAAGTGGGTGTAACAGGACCTTGGCTAATACAATGTTTAAATCAACCTTGTAACAAAAAATGTATAAATATCTTTTTAAACTTCTAATTTTGCAAGGTAGCTGTCTAAGACTGCTTTGTTCAAACCTTAGAGAAAATGCTACCAATATCCATGAGAAAAGGGTTTCCGAGAATACTATCCATGTAATAGTGAGGATGAGCAGCATCAATTACCACAAATTGCATGTCTTCGGAGGCCTTCCAATGTCTTTTCCTTTGGTTTATGAACCAGCTGTTTATCTGCTTCTGGTCTAGACCAGTTGACTCTGCTAGAGCCAGTTTCTGGGATTCCTGCAGGTCAAACAATAAAGTTTGGTCATATTTATTAGCCAAGAATAATGAGTATTCACCAAGTTTATATCAGCATTTGTTCAGTTCATTACCTGTTGGTATTTTAGGCTCTTTGTATAGATAGATTAACTTGGTGGCTGTAGATATTCTATGTATTAGTGTATCTTAGCTTAGGATCTGTGTATATATATATGTATCCTCAGTATGGAAATGAATATCAAGGAAATTCATATTCTCCATTCTCTCTCTTTTGTGATATGTCGTGTTCTATTTCTAACATGGTATCAGTCTGATCTCTAAGATCCAGAAGACGTACCTTAATCTCTTTTTTTCTTTCGCCTTTTCCCTCTGTTTCGTCATGTCTGGTGATACTGATATGACTCCCGGCGGTGGTTCAGGTGTATTTGGCCAAAATCAGATCGTCTCTTCTTACAATTCCCTTCCAGTCTTTTACAACCCAACGACAATCATGGGTCAAACCTATTTAACCAAAGAAAACTATGTCAATTGGAGTACCTTGTTCAAAACCCTCCTTCGAACTCACAAACTTCTCTTTGTGATTGAACCCAAACCACCAGCCACTCACCTTGCCGACGGCAAAACCAACCCAGATCACACCACTTGGCCGACAGCCACAGACCTTGTTTGTGGTTGGATTAAAGGGACTGTTACACCCACCGTTCAACCATATCTTAACTCCAGTGTGACCGCTCCGAAGGCTTGGGCGGAATTGGCTAAACGATTTGCGGCAACCTCTGCACTCCAAATCGAGACCCTTAAGGAGAAATTGCACGATCTAAAGAAAGCTACCGACACTTCAATTTCTGATTACCTACTCCATGCATCTCAAATTTCCGATGCCCTAACAGCCGCCGGTGACCCAGTGGATGATTCGGTGGTGATTCAACATATTTGTGGAGGCTTAGGTCAAGAATATAAGGAATTCCTCACCTCAGCAGCGGCTATTCATGCGAGGAATCCTCTTACACTTGACATTTTGACAGATTTGTTACTTAAAGAAGAGATGCTTCTTGCAAAATTTGCCATTCCGATAACCCAATCGACTGGCCTGATTGCAGCAACTTCGTCCTCCTCATCTCTTCCTGAAGCTAACTTTGCAGTTTCCAGCCGTGGTGGTGGTTCTCATCGTGGCAGAGGCAGCAACCGTGGTGGTTCCAATCGGGGTGGCCAGAACTGGAATGGCAATCGCCAAGGCAAGGGAAATTTTGGTAATCGTAGTAATGGATATAATCAAGGTGGCTATGGCAGAGGGCAAGGCTCAAATTGGGGTCGTGGGGCTCCATATAACCCTGGTCGTGGTGGTCCCCCACGTAATAATGGTAATGGTATTCTGCCTACTCCCCCAATTACATGTCAATGGTGTTCTCAAGTGGGTCATGGTGCTAGGGACTGTCCGACGAACCCTAATGGTGCTTATATGGCATACTCAGATTCTCATGTACTTGATAGCGGGGCTACACATCATATGACGTCGGATCCGTCCTCCTTTTCTGGCTATTATCCATACTCAGGTACTAATACAGTTACTGTTGGTAATGGTCATAAGTTAAAGATTTGTGGCATTGGTAATTCTTCTGTTTCAGTCAATAATCGTTCCTTTAATCTTCATAATGTCTTATACGTTCCACATATTCATATACCTTTACTATCCATTCGACAATTTTCTAAGGATAATAATTGCTTCTTTGAACTTGACTCGTGTGGTTTTCGTGTTAAGGACAATCGCACGAGGGAGACTATCATTACTGGCAGTAATTTTGGCGGACTCTACAAGCTTTCTTTCAATTCACGCCGCGAATCAATCCCATTGCCTTACTGGGTGAACGTTAAAGTCAGGATATTTGGCATGCCCGCTTGGGCCATCCGTCAACTCCGATTTTTAAAGTTTTGTGTCGTCAGTTTAGTTTACCTTTGAGTCATAAAATAAATGAACAACATTGTTGTCATTCGTGTCCGTTAGGGAAATCTAGCAAATTACCCTTCTCCCCTAGAACATTTAATGCAGTTAATCCTTTAGATATGCTACATTTAGATGTAGGGGGTCCTGCTCCAGTTCTTTCTTTGAATGGATTTCGCTTTTATTTATCCATTGTGGATGATTTCTCTAGATTTGTGTGGTTGTTTCCTCTGACTCATAAATCTGATGTTACATCTGTGTTTGCTTCTTTTAAAACTCAAATTGAAAAGCAACTGTCTCGTCGTATCTCTGCTATTCATACTGTCAAAAAGGTTCAAACTGATGGGGGGGTGAGTTTACTAGTCATACCTTTATTTCTTTTCTCCAAAAAGAGGGTATTAAACATCAAATAACATGTCCTTACACTCCCCAACAAAATGGTACAGTCGAGCGAAAACACCGTCATATCGTTGAAATAGGCTTATCTCTTATGGCTAAAGCCAAAGTTCCCTACAAATTTTGGCTTGAAGCTTTTAACACTGTTGTTCATCTCATAAATAGGCTTCCTATGCGGCAACACAAATTCATCTCCCCTTATCATAAATTGTGGAAACGTCATCCTGACTATCGCCATCTTAAAGTCTTTGGGTGTTCGTGTTTTCCTCATCGTGTCCCTACTAATGCCCATAAACTAACGCCAAAATCAACTCACTGTATTTTTCTTGGCTATGATAATTGTCATAAAGGATATCGTTGCTTAGACTTAACTAATGGCAAAGTCTATTTATCTCGACATGTTATTTTTGATGAATCTCATTTTCCTTGGCAAGATAGCAGCACAAATAAATTATTGACATGTGACAATCATGCGACATTTGGGCCATATGTTCATCTGGACAGCACTATTGGATCACTACCCGGGCCTGCTATTTCTTCCATTGGATCACCTTCACTCTGGCCCACCTTCTCCTGTAGCTCTGCCGACTGGATCATCATCAGATACTCGGCATGACCACACCAGTAGCCCGTCCTCCTTCTCTGGACCGCCTGCTCGGCCCAATTTCCAGCACAGCCCAGTTTTGTTTCAACTCTCAAATTTGGATCAGCCCACTCCCGATACTTCTCAAATGGCTGTCAATACTCCTCCCAGTTCCACAATACCCACAGAGACCCTTCGTTTCTCTCCAAGCATTACTCGCCCTCCCTCTGTGTTTTGACTCAAGAACTTCTTCCCCTCCACCTCTATGATATAAAAATCTTTCGAGCTATATGTTGCCACATCTCCACACACTCTTCCAACCGCTATGACAAAGCAATTCGTAATGATCCATTTGTCTTATGAACAGCCGCACCTTCAAACAGCCTCCAAATTCCCTCATTGGATCGCGCTACGCAAGAAGAACTCTCAGCTTTGCATAAGAACCATACATGGTCTCTGGTTCCTCATCAAACCCAGATGAATGTAATTGGTTGTCGTTGGATCTTTAAGGTTAAACGCAATGCAGATGGTTCTATTGGTTGACACAAAGCCCGCTTGGTTGCTCAAGGCTACACTCAACAGGCAGGACTAGATTATGATGAGACATTTAGTCCTGTCGTTAAGCTTTCCACTATTCGCACGGTGTTATCTGTTGCTCATTCTCGTTCTTGGGATATTAAACAGTTGGATGTCAGAAATGCTTTTCTTAACGGTGTCATTCACGAAGAGGTGTATATGAAGCAACCTCCTGGTTTTGTCGATTCCTCTAATCCTGATGCGGTTTGTAGATTACATAAAGCTCTTTACGGTTTGAAACAATCCCCTAGGGCATGGTTCCAACGTCTTCATGAGTTTTTACTTAATCATCAGTTCTTCAACAGTCGCTCGGACTCCTCATTGTTTGTCAGACATTCTTCTAACTCTACCACTATTATACTTGTGTACGTTGATGATATCATTGTCACTGGGTCTTCTTCATCTGAGGTTTCCTCTATTATTGATGCTATTTGTGGGACGTTTGACAGTCGTCGTTTGGGTGATCTTAGCTACTTCTTGGGACTCAAGGCCACACGTGACAAGTCAACACTTCGGTTATGTCAGACACGCTATGCTCTTGACCTTCTTGATCGATTCAACATGTCCGATTGTAAACCAGCTTCTACTCCATCTATCCCTCATTCTCGATTGTCAGCTCTCGAGGGAGACTTGTTATCCGATCCCACTACGTACCATAGTCTTGTCGGCGGCCTACAGTATTTGACTCTTACTCGTCCAGATATAGCATTTTCTCGTTAACTGTGTTTGTCGGTTTATGCACCGCCTCGATCCACTCATCTCATCTTGCTGCTAAACGGATTCTTCGCTTGTCAAAGGTACCCTCACTCTCGGTCTACCTTTTCATCGCTCTCCCGATGTTTCACTCCTCGCGTACTCGATGCCGATTGGGCCGGGTGACCCCGATGACGTACGCTCTACCACCGGTTCTTGTGTCTATGTTGGTCCAAACCCGGTTTCTTGGACAAAGAAAGAAACAACCTACGGTTTCTCGGCCAAGTCGTGAAGCCGAGTATCGTGCCATTGCTACAACCACGGTGAGTTGCGATGGTTTTCATATCTATTTCGAGAACTTCGTCTTCCTTTCTCTCCTCCGACGTTGTGTTGTGATAACATTTCAGCTATTCATATGGCTCGTAATCCAGTATTTCACGCCCGTACTCGCCATATTGAGATTGATTATCACATTGTGCGAGAATTGGTCACTGAAGGGTTCTTGCAGCTGCGCTTTGTGTCAACCGATGATCAACTCGCGGATATTTTTATCAAGGGCTTACCAAAACCTAGGTTTCACAACTTTTCTGTCAAGCTTCGTCTCCCCTTCGGCCGTCTCGCTTGAGGGGGGGTATTAGCCGAGAATACTGAGTATTCACCAAGTTTGTATCAGCATTTGTTCAGTTCATTGCCTGTTGGTATTTTAGGTTCTTTGTATAGATAGATTAACTTGGTGGCTGTAGATATTCTATGTATTAGTGTATCTTAGCTTAGGATCTGTGTATATATATATGTATCCTCAATATGGAAATGAATATCAAGGAAATTCATATTCTCCATTATCTCTCTTTTGTGATATGCCGTGTTCTATTTCTAACAATATTTACGGAGCCAAGGGAGGAACCTATTTTACATGCAATTGCTTAATTTACATTTTTAACTAATTAAATTGAAAAATAAAACATGAATATTGCTTCAAAAAAAACAAACAAATCTGATATGAATGGTTGATGCTGTAATGGATTGCTGATACAACCCTCGTCAGTAAATACATTGGAAGTATAATTCCGCTTGCCCTTATCAACCACCTGTTTATGGCAAATAAATTGTTAATAACAACTATTGCATTTAGCATTACATTGCAAAATTTTGGGGTCTAAAATGAATGAACAAAAAAAAAAATTAATTTCGCGTTAATTTCCTTGGCATTATCCCTTCACATAGATGATCATAGCATTATCAGAATGTATGAAATAGTATTGCTTAATTAATAAAATTAAGCGGAGAGCATTATGAAGGAGTAGAAGGATTTAGGAAAGAACCTGTTGATAACACCGCCAAGTACTGCTGGGATCAAAATGTCGCAATCTTCAACCAAAATAGAGTCGGGCTCAATAGGATCTGGACCACTAAACCCATTTACTCCACGATTTTCTTTCACATGCTCAATAAGGCTTGGAATTTCAAGTCCGTTACTGTTTTTAATAGCTCCAGTTACGTCACTTACAGCCACGACTTTTCCGCCATTTTCGCTGATGAGCTGAGCAGCCCAAGAACCCACATTTCCAAATCCCTGAGATAATTAGAACAAGAAGACTGTTGTATTTTACGCACATTTATGTTGTGAATTTGGTGGTACCCCGTTGCAATCTAGACAAAAAATCAACACACCCACAAGCACAATAATGGAAGAATCACACACACAAGAACACAAGAAATTGTATACCCGGTTCATTCAACACATGAACTACGTTCGGGGGCAATTGCCAAGCCAATATTGTATTAGACACCTTCTAATATGTTGCTACTACAACTACAATGTGTTCTAGGTCGTAACTATGCTTATATAGCAATACAAGGAAACCCTAAATCAAATTAAGAAGAGTTTGTATCAAAATAGGAAACAAAATCTGCTGCAGAAATATCCTCCCCGACACGTGGGCGGTCGCCCACCACCACCATGGGCGGTCGCCCAGTGCAACAGAAACTCCTCCACGATTTTCCTTCTAGATCTCATCAACTCCTCCGACTTAGACTCCTTTTTCCTCATAGTTTAGGACTCCAATTCCAACAATCTTCCACCGGAGACTAAACTAACAAGCATAGAGACACCCATCAACTCCCACCACGGAGTAATGACCTTCGAACACATTTCCCCCATATTGGCTTGACACTACCGAACCTCTTGCTCAAGTACTAAGGTGAGTTGAAACCAAGCGACGTTTCAACCTCTCCGTGTTAGATAGTTCTTGCCTCCCCAAATCAGCTTCTACCTTGATTTCTTCCCGCAAGTCTAACTTCGCCTTCTCCCTCCAGACCCACCTTCCTCGCAATGCTTCCCCTTGAAACTTGGACGTACCTTGTTTCTTGCATCGTCTTCTTTTGGTCTGAATACGCTCTCTGTTAGGGCACTTGGACATCCACACCGCGTTGATCAACTTTGTGTCCTTCTCCCCCCTAACATATCGTTTCTTGATGTCTCTCCTTTTTACACCAATAGGCCGGTTCTTTAGCCTCTTGCTCCCACCGGAACGAATGTTAACATTGTAGGTAGAGCACAACATCTTCCCCTTAACCCCATGAGCTATCACCTTAGCCCCTTTCGTGACTTCCCAAGATCCACCAATGAAGGTCACACCATACCCTTCACTGTCAAGTTGTCCCACAGAAATCACTCTTCTCCTCAAATTCGGAACATGCATCACATTGTGTAGTTGTAAAACAGCCCCGTTAGGTGTCTTCATCATCACATCCCCCTTACCTTTGATCTTCAATGGTTGACCATCACCAAGATAGATAACCCCAAAATCTCCAGTTTTATACCGCTCCATTGATTCTGCATCCCCACTAGCATGACAATAGGCTCCAGAATCCAACACCCAATCTTCACCCGACTGCTCCTCTCCTAGGATTAATACATCTCCCCCATCATCCACCACGTGTGCACCACCATCTTTACCCGGACATTCATAACTGATATGACCCAATTCGCCACAATTATAGCACTTGACCTTTTTCCCATTTTTCGGTCCTCCCCTTCCCCTATTTCTCTCCATCCTAAGTGCAGCCCCATCTACGGAAGATTCTCCCCTTTTCTCTTTCCTTCTCAACTCCTCTTGAAGGATGAGATCTCTAACCTCCGTATACACCAATGCTGTTTTCGACGTACTAATCGTTGTGACAGTTACCTCCCAACTATCAGGCAATAATTTTAGTAGAAAACAAGCTAGCACTTCATCGGAGAAAGTAATATCAACACTTTTCAGTTGGTCCACCATACCTTTGAAACTGCCGATATGACTTGTTGCTGTCTGCCTCTCTGACATCTTCGCATTCGCAAACCTCTTTATCAAATGCACCTTATTGATATTAGACGGCTTCTCATACATGTCTGACAGCGTTTGTAGCGTTTCGTGCAACGTCGTCGGTTAGAGCGCACCTCACTGCTCCTAACGCCTTCCGATCTAACGTCTCCCAATCCCCTTGTGACATGTCTTCGGGTTTCTCCTTTAAGGGTTTATGAAGATCCTTACAATAAAGGTAATCTTCAACCCTCGTCCTCCAGAACGTGAAATTCACACCGTTGAATTTCTCGATTTAGTTCTTCATCTGATTGCTTCACCAAGTCCCCAAGAACGTGATTCAAAATTAATCAACTAATGAAAAACTTTGAATCCTCCGAACCAATGCTCTGATACCAGTTGTTGTGAATTTGGTGGTACCCCGTTGCAATCTAGACAAAAAAATCAACACACCCACAAGCACAGTAATGGAAGAATCACACACACAAGAACACAAGAAATTGTTTACCCGGTTTATTCAACACATGAACTACGTCCAAGGGCAATTGCCAAGCCAATATTGTATTAGACACCTTCTAATATGTTGCTACTACAACTATAATGTGTTCTAGGTCGTAACTATGCTTATATAGCAATACAAGGAAATCCTAAATCAAATTAAGAAGAGTTTGTATCAAAATAGGAAACAAAATCTGCTGCAGAAATATCCTCCCCGACACGTGGGCGGTCGCCCACCAGCCCTTGGGCGGTAGCCCATAAAGAAATTCCCACGAGCCATGCTACTGTCCATGTGGGCGGTCGCCCACCACCACCATGGGCGGTCGCCCAGTGCAACAGAAACTCCTCCACGATTTTCCTTCTTGATCTCACCAACTTCTCCGACTTAGACTCCTTTTTCCTCATAGTTTAGGACTCCAATCCCAACAATTTATTATGTTTTAGATTCTAAAATTTAAGGAACCTTGAGAACATTAAGTAATTCATATAAACTAGTAGAATTTATAAATATATGGTCAAAAGTTCAATTAGATTGACCGAAAATAATCAAAATGGACAAGTTTATTTGGAGGGAGGGGTATTAATGATGAAAGATGCATCTGCATGACAAAGCATTGACCATTAATACTCCCCTTCCTGTAGCTGCATCTCTTCCCAGTGATCCTCCAAGATCCTGATCCAAAGAACTCAAGCCTCTCATATCATATACTCCCTCCGTCCCAGAGCTTAATTCACAAACACTGTTTGCACAGGTTTTAAGGAGGGAGTATTATATTGAAAATGTTGTGAGTGTGAAAATAAAATAGGAGAGAGAATGAGTGGAGGGAATAGTAAATTATAATGGTGTTGTGAGTATTAAAATAATGTAGGAGAGAGAATGAGTGGAGGGAATAGTAAAGATTCTTTTCCATTTTAAGTAAGTTTTAAATGTGTGAAGTAAGTTTTGGGACGCCCAAAAGGGAAAGTGTGAAGATTGTTCTGGGACGGAGGGAGTACTCCGTAACAATGAAAAAAGAGATAAAAAATCTTGGGCTCTAAGAAGAAGTTACTACGTACATCTTTTAGGTTATTTTCAATGTGGAAATAGAATTTATGATTTTAGACTTTGTACACTTACACAGGGGCGGAGCCAGGAATTGCCCCGGGGGGAGCAAGATTTCACGGGGGTTCAGGGGCAGCGCCCCCGAAAAAAAAAAAATTCGGGTCGGACAAGTAAAAAAAGGGTCGGATTCATGAAATACAATGTATTTTAATTAAAAATGTAAAGAATTAAGAAATGGGAAAAGCCTAACTAATTAATTAAGATTGAAAAAATGTGAGGAAATTAGGAGAAAGAGAAAAACAAAACTGTTAAGAAAAAGAAATGGATGGAGAGAAAAAGAGAATAGCAAAGATGGAGGACAAATAAAATTAATTGAAAATGTAGGTAGCAGGGCTCAAACATAGATTTGAAAGGAAACACCAAAGGCTTTAACTTCACCCCTTCTACCGCTGAACCGCACCACTCACTGATGTTAATCTTGAAGTTAATTATATATATACATGTGAATAGCCATGAAATTTAGAGTATTCGTCAAGCATCCAAGCCATTGTCTGTTAAAACACACGGAAATAAGTCAACTTAGTTTGATTTCAAATAGGCATTTATATAACGTGTTACAATTGCATATAGATCTTTACAGACCTGTGAATTAGTTCCCATATCAGGGGCGGGAACATCTGTGTGGACCCCAGTCAGATCATGTATCTTCTGCGTGAAGACTCTGGTAAGTCGTTCAAGCTCAGAGAGATGCTTAATTAATTCCCCTGGATTGCATCCTATCCCTCCTTTAGCTCCTCCATAAGGTATATTGGCCACTACCGTCTTCCATGTCATCAATTATGCTAATGCATTTACCTCATCCGGTTCAACCTATTCATTATTTAAGAAAACATTAGAACCAAAAAAAAAAAAAGAGCAAAATCTGTGTTTAAAACTTTGAAGTGCTTATCGAGTTAAGAAGTCTAATGATGCTGGAGACGACCATGAAGACCAGGCGGCCGCCTCTCTCCTCCTCAGGCGTGCGCCTCAAGATGACCAAATGGGGAAGACACCTTCTGTATTCCATGCGGCCGCCTCAATCAAAACCATGCGGCCGCCTCAAGCTTCGACAACCAAGGGGGATGTTTCTGTATTCCATGCGGCCGCCTCAATCAAAACCATTCGGCTGCCTCAAGCTTCGACAATCAAGGGGAATGCTTCGGTTGTTCATGCGCTTGCCTGGGAGTAGGAGAGGCGCCCGCCTCGCGACGTTGTGGTTTCCTTAATTTCGTTCCTTTTTCAATTACGTTTATTGTGTTGCTTAGTGAAATGTGGGTATTTTAGTAATTGTTTTAATTCTGGTGCTTAGGGTTTAGAAGGTATTTAAACAACTTTAGTATTTGTTTACAGACGGCTTTTGATTAATTAAATTTCAGAGAATTTCTTCTCTTTTCTGGTGGATTTCAGTTCTTCGCGTTTGAGGATTCTTCGCTTGAAGAGTTCTTGTGATTAGTGCGCTAATCACGAAACTTATCGGCTTCCGTGCTGCGTCAGTTGGTATCAGAGCAGGCTTAACCTGTCTTTTCATCACTGATTGGTTTTGGGGACCAAGTTACAAGGGAGGAATTTGAGAGGCTATCCACAGCCGTGGATGCGTTGACAACACAGATGGGGACGTTCATGGCTGCTCAACGGGGTCCCAACGAGCGTGCTAATCGTAACCGTGGTGGCGAGAGAGGCAGGGGTATTGAACAGGGCTGACGCCCTAGGAGAGGCGAAAATAATGATGAAGAGGATCCTAGTTCCGATTCCGAAGTTGAGGTTGATAGTGATGAATTGGAACAGGGTGGAAATCGACATCGCCAAGATTATCGGATTAAGGCGGATATTCCATTATTTTATGGAACTATGGGAATTGAAGATTTTCTTGATTGGCAGAATGATGTTGATCATTTCTTCGAGGTTATGGAGGAGCCTACGAACAAACAGGTCAAGATGGTGGCGATCAGATTGAAGAGCACTGCCGCGGTTTGGTGGGAGAAGCTTGTTGCGCAGAGGCGACGACAAGGGAAGGGGCCAATCAAAACCTGGAGGCGTATGAAGCAGTTGATTTCGGAACGATTCTTACCAGCAGATTATGAGCAGACCTTATACAGATTATACCTCAATTGTGTGCAGGGTAAGAGAACAGTTGATGAGTACACTACGGAATTTCAGAGGTATACTGCGCCGGTTAGAGTTGAGGAGACCGAGGATCAGAGGATTGCTCGTTACATCAATGGGTTAAAGGGTTCGATCCAAGAGAAGATGGGTTTGCATCAAGCGTGGACTCTGACAGATGCTACCACCCTAGCATTGAAGGCTGAGCTTATAGAGAAGTCGAGCGTGAAAAACTTTACCCCTTTTCGCAGGTTTCCACCGCAAGGTACTTCTGAAGCAGTAGTTGATAAAGACCCAGTCCCGCAGGCCAAGAGTACAACCAATGCTAGAAGTAGCGCAGTGAACAAGGCTCTGGCACAGAAGGCAGCAAACCCTTATGCCAAGCCAACAGGGGATAAGTGCTATCGTTGTCAGGGATATGGTCACAGGTCGAATGTTTGCCCCACCCGGAGAACTACTGCAGTATTGCATGAGTACGAAGATGATGAGCCCGAGGACAATGAGTATGAAGATGCTGAGTTTGCGGAAGAGGAGTCCGGTGAGAGAGTTGGATGCGTGCTCCAACAGATGTTACTTTCTTCCAAGGACGAGGGTCAACGAAAGAATCTGATGCGTGCGCATTGTTCTGTGAAGAACAAGGTATGTAATATGATTATTGATAATGGGTGTACTGAAAATCTTGTTTCGCAGAAGTTGGTTGAATTTCTAGGTTTAGCGACTGAACCTCATGATAGTCCTTATAGTTTGGGGTGGGTGAATAAAGGTTCAGAACTCCGAGTAACCCGAACTTGTAGGGTCCCTATTTCCATTGGCAAACATTATAAAGAAGAGGTCGTTTGTGATGTTCTGAGTATGGACGTGTGTCATATACTGCTTGGTCGCCCTTGGGAGTTTGACCATGATATTACTTATCGGGGTAGGGATAATGTATTGATGTTCACTTGGAATAATCGTAAAATTGCTATAGCTCCTGTATCACGTTTTGAGAAGCAGGTGGAGAAGGAGAAGCCGGTCGTAATGGTCCTACAGAATGAAAAGGAGCTGACAGCAGCTATTGCAGAGGCCGAGTACTTTTGTCCGATAGTGGTTAAAGGGTTGTTGGGTGCTGTCAGTGTAGAGATCGGGATGACACGGGATATTGCAGAGCTCTTATCAGGTTTTCAGGAGTTACTTGGTGACGAGTTGCCCAACGAACTCCCTCCTATGAGGGACATTCAGCATCAGATTGATTTGATTCCGGGAGCTAGCCTGCCAAACCTCCCACATTATCGTATGAGCCCTAAAGAGAACGAGATACTGAGAGAGCATATTGAAGATTTGTTGCAGAAGGAGTTTATCAGGGAGAGTATGAGTCCGTGTGCAGTGCATGTCCTTCTTGTGCCGAAGAAAGGGAATTAGTGGCGTATGTGTGTTGATAGCCGGGCCATCAACAAGATCACCATCAAGTACAGATTTCCTATCCCTCGGCTAGAGGACATGCTTGATGAGTTATCCGGGTCTAAAGTGTTTACGAAGTTGGATTTGCGTAGTGGGTACCATCAGATTCGGATCAGACCTGGGGATGAGTGGAAGACTTCTTTCAAAAGCAAGGATGGTCTTTACGAATGGCTAGTCATGCCATTCGGTTTGTCTAATGCCCCTAGTACATTTATGAGGTTGATGAATCAGGTATTCCGACCTTTTATTGGCTCTTTTGTAGTAGTTTACTTTGATGATATCCTGATTTATAGTAGAGATAGAACTGCACATTTGGAATACCTTAGCCAAGTGTTGCAGGTGTTGAGAGATAATCAGTTGTATATCAATCTTAAGAAGTGTATCTTCTGCACCAACAAGTTACTTTTCCTGGGGTTTGTTGTTGGTGAGGACAGGATTCATGTTGATGAGGAGAAGGTGAAGGCAATAAGGGATTGGCCAGTTCCACAGTCAGTCACAAAGGTGCGCAGTTTCCATGGCTTGGCTACCTTTTACAGGAGGTTTGTGCGCGATTTCAGTACTATTACTGCACCTATTACCGAGTGTCTGAAAAAGGGGAAGTTTCAGTGGGGCTTGGAGCAAGATCAGAGTTTTGTCCTCATCAAGGAGAAGCTTTGCACCGCACCAGTTCTTGCCCTACCAGATTTTGACAAAATCTTTCAGGTGGAGTGTGATGCTAGTGGCGTGGGAATTGGGGCTGTTCTCTCACAAGAAAAGAGTCTGGTGGCTTTTTTCAGTGAGAAGTTGAGTGAGGCTCGTCAGAAGTGGAGCACTTATGACCAGGAATTTTATGCAGTCTATCGAGCTTTACGACAGTGGGAGCATTATCTAGTTCAGAGGGAGTTTGTCCTGTTTTCTGATCATCTTGCCTGGAAGTTCTTGCATAGTCAGAAGGTGATAAACAAGATGCATGCACGCTGGGTTAGTTACTTGCAGAAGTTCCCTTTCATTATTCAACACAAGTCGGGAGTTCAGAACAAAGTCGCAGATGCTTTGAGCAGGAGGGCTTCATTGTTGATCACTTTATCACAGGAGATTGTTGGTTTTAACTTATTGAAGGACTTGTACGAGGAGGATGCAGATTTTATGGAGATATGGTCGAAGTGTGTGGGCAAGCACCCTAGCGCAAATTTTCATGTCCGAGATGGTTTTCTGTTCAAGGGAGATCGGTTGTGCATTCCTATTTCTTCCCTGCGGGAGAAGCTGATTCGTGACCTGCATGGCTGGGGCCTTAGTAGACATCTGGGATGAGACAAGACTATCACGAGTTTGGAGGAGCGTTATTTCTGGCCTCATCTGAGGAAGGACGCGAGCTCTATTGTTCGGAGGTGTTATGTGTGCCAGGTTTCTAAAGGTCAGTCTCAAAATACTGGTCTTTATTAACCTCTACCTGTTCCTGATGATATTTGGCTAGACTTGTCCATGGATTTTGTCTTGGGCTTACCTCGGACACAGCGGGGCGTGGATTCCGTATTTGTTGTGGTTGATCGGTTCTCCAAGATGTCCCATTTTATTGCTTGCAAGAAGACGGCGGATGCCTCCAATATTGCGAAGTTATTCTTCAGGGAGGTTGTGAGACTACATGGGGTTCCTAAGTCCATTACTTCGGACAAGGACACCAAGTTTTTGAGCCATTTCTGGCTTAATTTGTGGCGCATGTTTGGTACTTCACTGAATAGAAGCTCTACAGCACATCCACAGACGGACGGACAGACGGAGGTCACTAACCGGACTTTGGGAAACATGATTAGGAGTGTTTGTGGGGACAAGCCGAAACAGTGGGATCTTGCGCTACCACAAGTGGAGTTTGCTTACAACAGTGCTATACACTCGGCGACAGGGAAGTCACCTTTTACCTTTGTGTACACATCTATCCCTAGGCATGTGGTTGATTTGGTGCCATTACCTAGCGGTCGTGGGGTGAGTCAGGCTGCTGAAAATATGGCCAAGGAGGTGCAATCTCTCAAGGAAGCGGTCAAGGCTAAGCTCGAGGCTACGGGGTTGAAGAACAAGACGGCTGCGGACAAAAAGAAGCGGGTGAAAGTTTTCGCAGTTGGGGATGACGTTATGGTGTTCTTGCGGAAGGAGGGTTTTCCCGTTGGTACGTACAAGAAGTTGCAGCCCCGCAAGTATGGACCTTTCAAGGTGACCCGGAAGATCAATGACAATGCATATGTGGTAGCACTTCCCAATGATTTGAATATCTCCAACACGTTCAACGTTGCGGATATCTATGAGTATCATGCGGATGGGGTTCTTTATCCAGATGTGAACTCGGGGTCGAGTTCTTTGGAGGTGGAGGAGACTGATGCAGGAGACGACCCTGAAGACCAGGCGGCCGCCTCTCTCCTCCTCAGGCGTGCGCCTCAAGATGACCAAATGGGGAAGACACCTTATGTATTCCATGCGGCCGCCTCAATCAAAACCATGCGGCCGCCTCAAGCTTCGACAACCAAGGGGGATGTTTCTGTATTCCATGCGGCCGCCTCAATCAAAACCATGCGGCCGCCTCAGGCTTCGACAATCAAGGGGAATGCTTCGGTTGTTCATGCGCTTGCCTGGGAGTAGGAGAGGCGCCCGCCTCGCGACGTTGTGGTTTCCTTAATTTTGTTCCTTTTTCAATTACGTTTACTGTGTTGCTTAGTGAAACGTGGGTATTTTAGTAATTGTTTTAATTCTGGTGCTTAGGGTTTAGAAGGTATTTAAACAACTTTAGTATTTGTTTACAGACGGCTTTTGATTAATTAAATTTCAGAGAATTTCTTCTCTTTTCTGGTGGATTCCAGTTCTTCGTGTTTGAGGATTCTTCGCTTGAAGAGTTCTTGTGATTAGTGCGCTAATCACGAAACTTATCGGCTTCCGTGCTGCGTTATCTAATGTGATAGCTCTAATACATTTTCATCATTTTAAGGTATTTTTTTTTCGGACTTAAAAGTGACTAACCTCTAGATGGTGTCTGATTCTGCCCTTCATGGGACCACGAGCATTGTCATGCTGAACCCCAAATCCAATATAAGATGCCAATGTGCCATCATCCTTTGGTATGGTGCACTCAACCTGCAAAGTTATGATCACATTCTTAAGCTTATGCTAAATCGCGAGCAGCCAAGACTGAGAAATCTATGGTTGTCTGAACAAAAAAGAAAAATAAATAAATTAGAAATAGTATTTTTAACAGTATAAATCAATAAGAACCTTGATTTCCCTAAATGGGATAAGCAAACTTCTCTGGAGCTTTGAATCCAATCCAAGAAGGCGAGCTGGCAGCACATCTTCCTCAAATACCAACTTATGCATTCATAGATCTCTGTAGAGAACAAAAGAACATGGTAATGAAATATTCTAAATGCAAATGGAAATTTATTCACCGAACGAGGAAGGAAAGATCAACTAATTAGCAAAAAGGAAATAATACAAACTTTTGAATTAGCCTCCCACGTCCCTTGCTCCGAGTAGAACTACTCATGGGGCCATCAGGCAGCACATCTTCCTCAAATACCCACTTATGCATTCGCAGATCTCTGTAGAAAACAAAATAATGCATTAATCTACAGAATTAGTCACAGCCTCAAAATGGAATATTAATCTAAATGCGCATGAATATTCATTCATCAAACCAGGAAAGAAACATCCACTAATTTACAATAAGGAATTGATAAAAACTTTTGAGTTAACCTCCATGTCCCTTGCTCCAAGTAGAACTACAGGGGCCTCTTGCGCAGATGAGTAATGAACGGAAATAGACAATGGTGAGCTAAAATTAAGCAAAAACAAACAAAACATATATTAAAAGTGAGTTATAAGAGAAAGCTAGTTACAGGTAATCAAACTAAAAAGATGTGCTGAATATGACATAAAAGACTATTCATACCGACATATCATGGTGGGGCTAGTAAAGAAGAGGGATGGAAAGGTACCCAACAAACTAATTTTAGTAATTTGCATTTACGCTCAACATCAACAATTAGAGGAACAAATGCAACAAGAAAATGAACAAATGCGGCAAGAGATGGAGCAAAATTAAGATGCAGCAACAAATGCAAGAAATGATGAGATCTATGCTCCAACAACATCAACAACAGCCTCCTAGTGGTAATAACTCTAACTCTTCTATTGGACCATACCTAAATTCGAATGGAACTTTGAGTGGAAGTGGGCGTAGAGGTGGTCGTGGTGGTAACAACACCCAGAGTCGTAAAAGTTGAATTTGACTTGTTTTTATTTGGTTTGGCATACAGTTAATCAAAAGACACAAAATCCTTATGCCATGCAACCGTACACCCAACTGCATCCTTGATGAACGACATAAATGAGTTAGGCCTTCACAAGTGAGCACGAGGATCTAAATCTACAAGAACCCAAACCTTCCAAGCATCCTTTCCGAGGGGAACATTGTGCACCAAAGCATTAGGATCCGTGGATGCGATTTTAGCCTCTGCGGCAACCGTCTTTTGCCAATTTAGTAATTTGCATTTACGCTCAACATCAACAATTAGAGGAACAAATGCAACAAGAAAATGAACAAATGCGGCAAGAGATGGAGCAAAATTAAGATACAGCAACAAATGCAAGAAATGATGAGATCTATGCTCCAACAACATCAACAACAGCCTCCTAGTGGTAATAACTCTAACTCTTCTATTGGACCATACCTAAATTCGAATGGAACTTTGAGTGGAAGTGGGCGTAGAGGTGGTCGTGGTGGTAACAACACCCAGAGTCGTAAAAGTTGAATTTGACTTGTTTTTATTTGGTTTGGCACTGTAACTTTACTAGTGAGTTTTTTTTTTTTTTTTAATATGCTATATTGTTTAGAGATTTGTATGTTAATATTTTATTTGGTTTGGAAGATATTGTTTAAGAATTGTGTATAATGCTTTTACAAGTGGCCTTTTGGCTTTTATTTGTGGTTATTTTGAATTTTAAAATATTTTTTTTCAATTTTGATAAAATTACCCACGAAAATTTCCGTGGGTAAAATTTTAATTATTACCAACGAAATACTCCTTGGGTATTTAATATAATTATTTTTAATGAATATTACCCACAGACTATTCCGCGGGTAACGTAAGATATTACCCACGAAAATTTACGTGGGTATGTTTACCCACGGAATATTCCGTGGGTAACGAACGATATTACCCACGAAAATTTCTGTGGGTAAGTTTACCCACGGAATATTTCGTGGGTATTATCGTTCGTTACCAACGGAATATTTCGTGGATAAACTTACCCACGGAAATTTTCGTGGGTAACGTATGATATTACACATGGAATACTCCGTGGGTAATCTCCGGCAAATTTTTTGTTGGATTTTCCGTGGAAAATTTTCCTTATTTTTCGACGGACATTTTTAATCGTTGACGGATATTCTGTGGGTATTATCCACGAAAATTTCTGTGGGTATTACTCACAAAAATTTACCCAATGTCCGTGGGTAAATTTCTATAGGTAAATTGATTTTACCCAAGAAATTACCTGATTACCCACGGAAAATTCCGTGAGTAATTAATCTGTTTCTAGTAGTGGTACCCTCCAATTTCTCTTCATGTTTATTTTTAAGCTTTTCCCATTATTCCGCCATGGCCATAACCTTTGGATTCGAGTTAGGTGTTAGGTATGGTTATAACTCCATAAACCTTAGAATTTATAAAAGGTTAGAGGGTCCATAGAGGGAATTGACCAGAGAGGAGTGCATTACCATTTTAGATAGGTGGAGTTTTTTCTATGGTGAGGTAGGGTTTCCAGCTGGTGAGAGTATGGGGGATTTGGAGGCGGATGATCCACGGATTATTCATTTCCGTCTCTTCTATAAACTGATATACCACCTAATAGTTTTTTTACATGAAGTCCAACAAACCTCCCTTTCCTAGAGAGAGATTAGCATTCCCAAGGGAATCTAGGTCGCCCTTAGATAGCTCGAAACACACTTCAACTAGGTCTGATTCCCATGTTTATTTGTCTTCTGTAGATATGGAAACTCAACAAACCTCTACTTTTTCATTGTCGAGCTCCTCCTTCGCCAACATTGTGGACAAGTTTTGCTCGACAGTTGTGTCAAAGCCACAATGAGAGGGGATAATTGGCCCCTGCCGGCCATAGGGAGAAAGAACGCAGAGTCACGAATCAACATCCTCCATGATTTCTTTAAGAATTCTCGTGATGACTTCCACCTTACCCACTTGACATAAAGGCAAATGAAAGCCTAGTCTTGGATGCACAAGGGACTGAGCTCGGCTAGGGTAGCTTTCTATTATGGCCAGTTTGAGGCCGGGCTACGACTTCCTCTTAACCCCTTTATCTGCAAATTCTTGGAGTGTATGGCCGCTTCCCCTATGCAATTGGACGCCAATACATTGAGGGTGTTGGTTTGCTTTGCCATGGTGAATAGGTTTGTGGGGTATGAGCCTTGTATGCACGCCTTTAGAAGGTTCTTCAAGGTGGTGATAAATGAGAAGACCTTTGGAATAAGTACCCCAGCCAAAGCTAAGGTCCCAAAATTGTTCACCGATTTGCCCGACAAGGTTTCAGGGTGGAATAGCCACATGATTCTTGTAGAGAGTTGAAAGGGATGCGAGTTCCCATTGTCTGAGGCTGATACGCCCCCCATAAAGGAGGAGGATTACTGGGTCTAGAGTGGAGCGGGGAGTTTACTCGTAAGTTGACATTGGTGGCTCAGAGGAGTACCATAAGTTGGGTCATCCTTGGGTCGGATAAGGACTTCTTCATTCAAAATTAATGGAATGATGTTGGGAGGAGATGGGGAGGTAGCCCCCTTAGTGCCGATCATCAGGAGCCTTAGGTACTCAGATTGGGTAATTCATGAGAGGGAAAGGTTTGAGTCCGAATGCCACTATTGCAAGAAGATGTCGGGCCACTGCAGAGGCCTATCTCACTATGGCGGTTAAGTACTTTTACATTTTTTTGCAATTTTTCTGTCATTTAGTCTGCTTACCCCTTTGCTAACTACTTCTTTTGATCGTGAAGTTCTTACTCCCGAGCAAGAAGCCAACATGAATTGCATCATCGACCTCGGAGATAGGAGGAGGAACAAGAAGGCACATGGAGCTGCCAATGCTAGGGCCAGCCGGGAGAAGGAGACCATGGATAGGAATGCCTTACTCCCAGAGCAGGAGTGGGGATGGTCCCCGTAGATGGGCCTGGGCCAGTGGAGCCCATCGAGCAAGCCCCCAAGTGCAAGTCATTGGGAGAGAAGGAGAGGTCGACATGTCGACTGAGCTAGAGTCGGGCTCCGAGTCCAGGCATGAGTCAGCTGGGGTAGACCCCCAAAATGTTTGGATTTGGACCTCAATGATGATGAGCCAGAAGAGGTTGAAGGTGACCTCCCTTTTAGCTGACTAAGGAAGAGGTCGCATGCCTCTTAGCTGACTAAGGAAGAGGTTGAAGGTGACCTCCCTCTTAGCTGACTAAGGAAGAGGTCGCATGCTGATCTGGGGCTAGAATAAGCTGGAACCTTTCGAGCAGCAGGCTCAGCTTCAAGCTACCCCCCTCCTCAAGTTCCCCCCACCAAAAGCACTGAGGAAGTGTAGGCTCTTGTGGAGAGGCTGAGTGATGTCCCTCCACTTACGGACATCAATAGCTTGTGCCGCCAATATACTGACCTAGGATTGGGGCAAATAATAGTGAGGAGGGCAGCGGACAGAGACATGCTGGCCCAGTTTGTAAAGGAGGGGCTCACTCCTGAAGAATACAATGATAGGTCCAGCCTCCTAGCCTCCGAGGTAAGCCTTATACTTTTCATATTTTCTCACCTTCTGTTTGATCGCTATGTTTTTGTCGTTAACTCATTAACTGTTCTTCCTTGTCTGTCTAGTCTCTTGCTCTGACGGAACAGGCTAAGTGCAGCTGGAGAGCTGCGATTGAGGAGGAGTAGATAGCCTCCACCAAGTACTCCAGAAGGCTAGGGAAGCCGCAGAGCTGAGAGAGAAGCTTGTGGACTCTGACTTCCAGTGCCGAGCTCTCCAGTGTTGGTTGAGCTCTCCAGTGTTGGTGTAATGCCCTAGGCATTTAGTTATGTTTGACTTATAACTTAAACCGCTATGTAATCGTCTTTATCATTTATTATAGAGAAAGTTTATTTGGTTCATTATATATTTACATGTTTATTATATTGAACTACGTCCCTAATTATTATGAATAACTAGTATAAGTTGATAATGGATAATCATGGAGATGATTATATGCATGAAGATGCACATTACACTTATGGGTACTTGCTAGAGAACAAATACTGGACTTGACCTACTTATGAGATTTATGACATGGTCTGTTGTCATGATTAAATCTCATGATAGTCGTGTCATTGGTATCCTTTATACCTGAGATTATCATCGTCTTCCTGTAAGTACCCAAATCCAGATCGTTACAATCCGTTAACTGGCCCTTTCCAAGTTAACCAGAATCCGTTAACTCCCCCTTTCCGAGTCAATGAGACTTCCTAAGACTGCCCCGTGCATCCAAAATCCCAATGTACTCAACACATGCTCTCACACATAAAAGTACCACTTTCCTCGAAATACGTAATTTTCGGGACTTTTTGGGACTGTTCCGGACATTTTCTCGGATAGTTATTTAGAAAACGGTCAAAACCGGGATTAAACGGAACAAAAACCTAATCTTGGTGACTCACAGGGACACGTGGCACACATACACAGCTCCCCAAATCAACATCAATCAAATTCAAGGGTGAAAAGACAAAAATACCCCTGAAATTGAGTGTTAGACCGTTCGGCCTGTTCTTCCTGAAAAACCAGATTCCTCAGCCAGCCCCTGCAATTTCCAAAATACCCAAAAACTCCCCAAATTGAAGTTTAGGCCGGACGGCCTGTTTTCCCTTTTCACCCCTATAAATATAGCCCCTCCCCTTTAGTAAATAAGGCCAAGAAATTTACTCCCTCATCAAATCCTCACGGTTCTAGCAACCAAAACCCTCTCCCGAGCCCCGTAAACACCTCGATTCGCGTGAAAACCATGTTTTCCAACCAAACAAGAGCCAAACACGTCCTAAACACCTTTCAAACACCAAATTGTATCTCGTATATGCCTTTCCAAGACAAAGAGTCACACCTAGCCATTGTTAACACTCTCACTCCTTAAACCCCGCTTTATCTCGTTTTACCCGTCATACGCTACTTTCGATCCGATCAAAGTTCCCAAAATGTAGACGGAACGCCGTCTACGGGTCTCGGAATGATCCTCCCTCTATCATATTTTCTCCTTCGAGAGAAGTGATTTTGGGTTAAAACGGAGATCGAGTCCCATGTCATTTACCGTCCGAACCGTTCGGTTCGTCGATCGCACTTTTTATCGTCCTGGATCGTTTGATCCGCTGACTCGCACTCTTACCGTCCGAACCGTTTGGTTCGTGATTGTCATTTACAAGTCCGGATCGTTTGATCCGTTGATATCTCTTTACTTTATGCACTTTACAAATTCGAGTCGTTCGACTCGTTGATTCGCACTTTTACCGTCCGGATCGTTCGATCCGTTGATACCGCAATTTTCAATACTGTCATTTACAAGTCCAAACCGTTTGGTTTGTTGATAGTATTTACTTTCAAACGTTCCGAGTCATAAATGACTCCGTTGATTGCATCTTACTTGCCATCATTTTCATCAAAATGGGTAACATCGTAATGCCCGGTTCAAAACCAAGTTTGTCATTCAAACTCCCTTTTTAAAACTCCTTTTCAAACTCAAAATCGACGTTTGTCATTCAAATGCTCTTTTACCAAAATCAACGTTTGTCATTCAAACCAAGATTAAAGCTTGTCTTTCAAGCTGAAATTGTTTATGGCTTAGCAAAGTGAGGCGAAACTCACAAAGTGAGACGAAACTCACAAGTGTTGTCCTTAGTGTTGGCAACACTAACAACAACACACACCAATTCGAAAACAACAAATAAATAGAAATAAATCTAATTTACAGCGGAAGTAAATAACAATACACAAGAAATAAATTTTTATCAAGTTATATAAATATATAACTTGATGGGTGCCAGGAGGGCAAGACCTTTCTATATATATTATGAATTCAATACAAGGTCAAAGAAGTTCTCTTAATGATAAATAATCATTAACTCAAGGAACAATAAAGAAAGAACTCTCTCTGAATATAAACACTCAAAACCTCACGAAAATATGAAAATCTATATGAAACTCTCGAGTGTCGGACAGAGTGTTGCCAACACTGAATGGCAACACCTGAAGAGCAGAATTCTTTTCTTGTGCAAATTTGTGTTTTCTGAATTGGATGATCACTAAGCTGATCGACTGCACTATTTATAGGCCTCCAAAACTTGGAGCCTACTCAAAATAACCAGCTAACAGCCTTGAATTTGTTTTCACCTTTTTAGCTTCCATTCGCCTCAATTATAGAAGACTTGGTCTTCATTGCTTCTTTTGCTTGTACACCTCTGTTGTAGATACCTTGTACTCTGACTTTATCTCTCCTTGAATAGCTAAACAATATCTCTTTTACTTGGTCATTAATTAATCATATAAACAACATGTTTATATGTTAATTTCTTCATCTCCTCGTAAGTCACGCCTGGGCACTTTCTGTTGACCTATTCAAGCTCACAAACAGCAGACTAACAACTGGTATTTAAACATTAATATACACATTATTATTTGTGAAAAATATAGTAACTATTCTGGTGTTTCCAAATCCAAATGGCAACACCAGTGGCAACACTGGTTTGCAACACTAGGGACAACATTCATGGCAACACATGATCTAACATTAACAATCACCCCCTTAGTTACTGATTTCTTCACAAATTATCAATGTGACGTTCTTTACAAAACAGTTAGTCACACTTAAAAAAATACCACATCCTTATTAGTGACAATATAAACCTTCAGGCAATGTTAAAATATTTTTCAACCAAAGTATCACACTCACACGAGTGGCAACATCAACCTCCAGGCAAATATAGTCACATAATTTCGAATATATCTCCCCCTTAATCACGAAATTAATTACTAACCAAAATAATTATTAAAATCTTCAAACAACCACCCAAAGTTTTAGCAAAACCACTCAACAAAGTTTGAAAAAAATTCCAGCCGAAACAAAGAAAAAAAAACAGAAATAACATTGTTTAAACATCACAAACCAAATTAAAACAAATAAAATTGTTTGTTCAACCAACCACCAAATCAAACAACCTTTTGCATTTCCAGCTCCTTCTTCGCCTCCCTCAGTTGTGCCACTTGGTCCAGCTCCATCACGCCTTGGCCTCGCTTGATTTCCCCCTATTTTGGAAGAAATCAATTCTACGATATTCATTATATCTGAACGCATGTCCAACCACCCCTATATAACTGAGTCGATGTGCTTCACCTGCCAATTGAAAAAAAAAAAAATTCAGTACCATAGCAGCATCTATCATAACTGGAGCAGTGTTGCCTGGAGTGTTGCCAATTTCAGGGGCAACACTTGGGGCGACACTGGTAGCAGGCGACCTGAGGAGCAACAGTAACTAAACCCATGGCAAATCTCTGGTCCTAATGCTTGCTAATTCTATAGTAAACAGGCTTTTCAGAGATGTTGTCCACAGTCCATGTTTTAAACTTTTGAAACACAAGGACATTAAAAATGAGGGAAGGGAATATGTAAGAGGAGGTTTTCTTCTTTTTGGCCCATGAAGCAAGGTGTGAAAATACCAACCTTCAAAAATTGACTCTCTGTTTCTTACCTAATTTGTACAACAAAGTGGTCACTTCAAACTGAGATTCTCCCTCTAGTTAGAAAGCTAGCTAGGGTATTCGGTTCGACATCCAAACACTCATCTTCAATAATAGGGAGGCCGAAGGATTTGTTGATGATAGAAGGATTAAAATCGTAAATTTATCCCCTAACAAAAATCTTTCCATAATGAGGGGTGTTTCTATCATCTATGTCCTCCCTTAGATGAGCAAAAAAATTCCTAACTACACTTTCGACATAAAATGAGACCTTAGTAACAGTAGGTAAAAAATTTCTGTCCTCCAGAAATTGGTACACCCCTAGTTCTTTGAGCTGAGCCACATACATATTCCTTTAATTCAAAATCTATTTATCCGAGTCTTGAACCCACTTATCTAAGTTAGATTCATAATAGAAATCTTTGGAAAGGAATGGACGTTCATAGTAACCAAATGACTCATAATCTGATTTAGACTCTTGAGAGTGAGTAAGGGTATTTACCTCAGGCCAAGAGATGGGAGAATAAGATGGAGAGCTTGATTGAGCTTTGGACTTGGCTGCTGGTGTTGTCTCAGGTGTTGCCATTGGATTGGCAATACTTGGAGCGACACTGGTCTGAACTTTCTGCCTCTTTGCAATTCTGTACTGAGCTTGAGCCAGGGTTTCTTCATCCTCAAGCCACGCTTCCTCATCATCATCTAAAGTAGATGAGGGCTCCTTTGTTTCTTTGAAAATTGGATTCGAGCCTTCTTCAGACGAAACATTAAGCGAGGAGCTTGAGCTATCTTCCACATTGACAGGATCATCAGCTGTATTTGATGGGATTTTAGCCCTGAACAAGGTCTTAATCCTCTCGGATTGTCGACGAACTCCACCTCTAAATGACGAAGAAGCATCAAGGGCTTTTCGTTTCTTGGTTTTCTTTTGGGGTGCAAAGTTGAGTTCAATGGAAGTGGTAGCTTCAGGAAGACTTATAGGAATGGGAATTTGAGGTGGGTTGTAGACAATGATGTCTAAAATTGGAGAGGTTGAGGGTGTTGCTGAGAATGTCGCCGGAGATGTCTCCATTGGAACGGAGACATTTGAGGCGACACTAGAAGGGGCGAGAGGAGAGATTTCCATGGGGGATGAAATTTGGGGAGAATTTGAGGGACTCGCCATGGAAGATTGAAGGAAGAAGATGACGAGGAACAGGGGAGAGGGTTTTATGCCTAAAGAGAGAGAAAGACAAGGTGTGAGAGAGAGAGGGTTTAGGAAGATGGGATTTAAATGGGTGTATAATGAGGGATTTTAGTTGATTTGACATGTTCAAATCAATTTAACTCCTATTAACCCAACAAACTCAACACACTTATCCGGCCATTTCAAAAAAACTGATTTTTTTTCATTTTTAAATATATAATAACTAAAAATAATTTTAGAAATATCAATAAAATTTTATTTTTAAAAATTCAAACGAAAATAAATTTTAAAAAATAGATATTTCTAAATTACATTTAGTTAGACAAAAAAAAATAAATATTTTTGCTAAAAATCTTTTAAATTTCACAAACTCTAAATATAAGAAAATAGACTTTTGGGAATTAAAAATTTAATTAACAAAAACAAAAATAAGAAAAATAAAAAAATTAATGTAGCATCTACTAATGTGTTACTAGAAATGTTACGTGACACACAAGGCAACATATTTAAATAAAATTTCATTGATATTTTTTCAACATATATAACTTATCATTCCTTAGGCAAGTTTGAGCAAACTTTAAACTTTCTTTATTTACAAGGAAGCATCGTAGTAGCGAGCTCCGTGCTCCGAGTATTTTTATTAAAGTGTAAAGATGTATGTAGTAAGTTTTATACCTTTCAAGTAGGGTACACTATAGTAGCGAGCTCCATGTCCCTAATACTTAGTATAAAACAACTACATTATACTCCCGTTTTGGCAAGGAAGCATCGTCGCAATGGACGCTCGTTCCCGAGTTACTTTGGGAGTATTTTAACACGCTTTGCCTATTAAATATCAACACAACAATAGTGACTTTGTCACTTTAAGAACAAAGGGATATTTTATCAAAAATTGCTAACCTTAATATATACACATACTAGAACAAAAAGGTCGGTAAATGCCCCCATTTGGAATTAAACTATATATATATATATATATATATATATATATATATATATATATATATATATATATATTAAATCTAAAATATACAACAAATACAAAGTGTTCTTCACGTTAGTGTTGGCAACTGAGACGGCAACACTTGAAACAGCAGATTTATAGAAAACACAAACCAAGAGATTTTTTCAAACTTGAAAATCTCTCATGGTCCAAGGCTTTGGTCAAAATATCGGCAAGTTGATGTTTAGTATCAATATGCTCTATTTGGATCAAGTCCTTTTCTACTAAATCTCTCAAAAGTGATGGCGGATATCTATATGTTTAGTGCGTGAGTGTTGTACAGAGGTTTTTGAAAATATTTATGGCACTCAAATTGTCACAATACATGGTCAAGATATTACTATCAAGACCATAGTCGTCAAGCATATGTTTCAACCATATTAATTGTGAACAACAACTCCCGGTACACTGCTACATACTCGCATTCGGCGGTCGAGAGAGAGACACAATTTTGCTTGCGGCGTACTCACGACACAAGATTATTACCCAAGAAAAACAATCCCCACTAGTGCTCTTTCTATCATCTATATCCCCCGCCCAATCGAGTCATTAAAATGAACCAAGTTGGTATTAGTGTCTTTGGTGAACCGATTCCTAATTCACTAGTCCCGGACACATACTTAATGATTTTCTTGATAGCATTTAGGTGAGAAATTTTAGGAGCATATCGATATCTAGCACAGCACACCTAGACCGAACATAATATCGGGACGACGGCAAGTAAGATAAAGAAGACTACCACCCATCATGGGTCTATACTGAACTGGGTCAACATCCTCCCTGTCCAATCGATCTTTGGTTACCTTAAGAGATGATCCCATAGGTATTTTTGAGCTCTTTGCACTCTCCAATCCAAACCTTTTCACCAAACTCTTAACATACTTGCTTTGAGAGATAATGATTCCATCATCCGATTTTACCGGCAATCCTAGGAAATAATTAAGTTCACTCTATCATGCTCATCTCGAACGTTGATGTCATAGCTTCCACAAAATTTTGTAAACACATTTTGATGTGGATCCATAAACTATGTCATCAACTTAGATCTAAGTAATGACAAGCTCTTTATTTTCCCTAAGAATAAATAATGTCCTATCTGATTCTCCTCTAACAAATCCATATTCAAGAAGGAAACTTGTTAGATGCCTATACCATGCACGAGGAGCTTGTTTCAAGCCATATAAGGCTTTATCAAGTCTCGTATACATGATGCGGGTGGAATGGTCTTCAAACCTTTTAGGTTGCTCAACATAGATTTCTTTATCTAAGTACCCATTCAGAAAGCCGCTTTAACATCCATTTGGTGCAATGTGATTTTAAGGTAGCAGGCTATAGCAAGCACGAGAAGTCTTATTTAATCAATTAAGCCACAGGTGCAAAGGTGCTCATCTCAAGTTGATGTCCTTCCACTTTTGTAAACACGTTTTTGATGTGGATCCATAAAACTATGTCATCAACTTAGATACCTAATGACAAGCTCTTTATTTTCCCTAAGAATAAATCCATTTAGTTCTCCTCTAACAAATCCATATTCAAGAAGGAAACTTGTTAGATGCCTATACACCTATACGCGAGGAGCTTGTTTCAAGCCATATAAGGCTTTATCAAGTCTCGTATACATGATCTGGGTGGAATGGTCTTCAAACCTTTAAAGCCTCAACATAGATTTCTTTATCTAAGTACCCATTCAAAGCCGAACATCCATTTGGTGCAGTGTTTTAAGGTAGACATACTCACATACCTTATTGACCATATCTACAGCCGCCGAGTGCAAAGGTCTCGTCAAAGTCGATTCCTTCCACTTGTTGTTGAGCCACAAGATGAACTTTATTACCCAATTCATCGGATTTGTTTTGTAAATCATTTAGTTCCAATTATATTTGTATGTAAAGGTTGTGGAACTAAACACGAGCTTCATTACTGTAAATGTTCAAGCTCTTCTTCTTGAATCCATAAATTATCATTTCCTCAATCACATGTTTGGTTTCAAGAATCCAGTGTTTTACCTTGGAGTATGTGGAGGACACCACATACCTTCTTCCCGTAGTCGCTCATTTCTTGTTCGCTTCATTAACATCATCAATTACTGGGATGATAATTTCTAATTCGAGTTGGGGATCTCTCTTTGCCTTGATGGTACACCAATCCATCTTCTTCTCGTCAATATCTCTGAATTTCCAGCCTTCATTTCACTTCTTCCATCAAAGTCTGGTTCTTTATTCAACTTCTTCGGCACTAAAGTAATCGTTAAATTCAATATTTACCGACTCTTGAATCACTTTTAACCTCAAATTATAGACTCTATAAGCATGAATATTTTGAGAGTAACCAAGAAAGATAGCTTTGTCACTCTTTGAATCTAGTTTTCCTAAGTATTCCCGGTCATTTAAAATATTACACAAACACCCAAACACGTGGAAATAGTGAACTGTTGGTTTCTTTCCATTTAAAATCTCATAGGGTGTCATAGTTGTACCGGGTCTTAAGAAAACTCTATTTGTAGTGTGACATGATGTGTTTAATGCTTCGGCGCAAAACCTTTAGAAATATTTCTAGCAATTAGCATAACACGAGCCATCTCCAACAAGGTCCTATTTTTCCTTTCAGCAACACCATTTTGTTGTGGTATTTTGGGTGCTGAAAATTCATGGTGTATCCCCATTTTACTACAAAATGTAGAGAAGGAGATGTTTTCAAACTCTCTACCATGATCCGACATTATTCGAAAACAGGAGTAACAAAACATGTTTTTTATTTTAGAAACTAAGTGAGTAAATTTATCAAAAGTTTCAGATTTTTCCCTTAAGAAATAGACCCATGTAAACCTTAGAAAAATCATCAACTATAACATAAACATACTTCTTACCTCCCAAGCTTTCAACCTCAACAGGACCCATCAAGTCCATATGTAAAAGCAGAAAACAATGTGTTGTTCTTGAGTGTTGCTCATTGTGTTGTCCAACACTGTGATCAACACGAGTCTGCTACCCTTTTTGGCGGTCATCACACATCATGGTGTCTTTGAGATTTAATTTAGGAACACCTTTGACGGCATTGAGTTTGATAATCTTCTCAAGATTCCTATAATGAGAATGACCAAACTTTTGTTGCCATAACCTTATGTCATCAAGTTTTGTCAAATTGCACACTGGTTTATTACCAACAAGGTAGCAATTATCACTTGATCTTATTCCAGTCATGACACAAAAGTTAGTATTATCAAACACTTCACATGTATTTTTATTGAATTTTACCTCCAAATTGTCATCACATAATTGGCTAATGCTAATTAAATTAGCATGTAGACCATCTACATGCAAGACATTTTTTAAAGGAGGAAAACCAACAATATCCAGGGTTCCTTTTCCAATTATTTCACTCTTGCCTCCACCACCATAAGTCACTGAGCCTCCTTGAATAGGTTGGTACTCCGTTAGAAATGATCTTGTTCCTGTCATATGACGTGAACAACCACTATCAAAGTACCAAGCACCTGAAACGTTAGTCCTTAAAGCAGTGTACACAACATAGCATTTCAGTTTTTCTTTGGGTAACCAAGCCTTTTTTTAAAATCTGAATTTCTGTTCACCAGTGTTGTCTTGAGTGTTCCCCTGAGAATTTGGCGACACTTGAGGCAACACTTGTAGACTGGACATTTTCTTTTGAAGAATAAAGCAATCTGGTTTTTTATGTCCAGGTCTGTGATAATATTCACACTCAATGAATTGATCAGAAGTATCACTAGAAGTACTACCATTTTCCTTGACAAGATCTTTTACAAAACGATTTTTAGTTTCAACACCAAACAAGGAAGAGGCAATATTTTCTAGTGATTCTTGGAACCAAAGATCAGCTTTAAGAGGCTTACTCAAGTTGAGTATCTCATCCAATTTGGATGAACTCGTGTTGAGTTTTTTGAAGGTAGATTCGGCTAGGTTGAGTTTGGCCTTGAGTTTATCAAGATCCAAATCTCTCCTACTGAGTTGAACCTCTAGCCGAGTCAAGGAGTTTTTAAGATCATGATTTTCCTTTTTCAAGAAAACCACCATCTTGTTCTCCTTTTTCCATTCTACGAGGAGATACTTATAGAGGTTTTTTAATTCATGAATAAGGTCATCTTTATAAAGTTCATCATCTATAGACTCCTCCGAATTTAAACCAACGAGAACCATGCAAGCAAATATCATTTAAAGAATCATATCTGTGAGTGTTGTGTCAAGTGTTGCCATTTCATGAAAGACACTTGAGGCAACACTTTCTGAAGAAGTCACAAGTGTTGTGTCAGGTGTTGTCATTTCGGGACAACACTTGAGGTAACACTACTACGTCGAAGGCCGCTCATCTACCGTGGCCATCATGACCACTTGCTCGGCCTTTTCATCTTTCTCCGTTCCTTCTTCCTCTCCATCACTAAGATACACCCACATATTTTTCCTCGCCTTTCTCAATGTATTAGCACATTCATTTGGCATAGTGACCCCAACCGAAACAAGCGTGACATTGAATAGATTCAATGTACTTAGGATCGGACCGGGAATTTTCTGAGGATGCACGCCTATGTGAGGTTTCTTTTGGGTTCGGAGGAGGAACTCTTCTTGGCACAAAACTTGACGCTTTGGATTGTTGGTCCTTAGCTTTCACCTGCACACTGTTAAATTTCCTAAGCATGAAATTATATTTTCTTGCAAGTAAAGCTACACTAGTATTTTCATCTAATTCCTCAAAGGCTTCATCTTCATCATCTACACATGTGTCCGAAGATTCGGCTTTTAAAGCAATGTTTTTGCCTTTTGAAGCCTCGGTTTGCTCATTCAAATTTAGTTCGAAATTATTTAAAATGCTCATCAAGGAATTAATGCCCATAGTTGAAAGATTATGGGCCTCTTCAATGGCTAAAACTTTGATATTAAACGTTCGGGAATAGTACGAATGGCTTTTGAAACAAGTTGTTTATTAGTAAAAGGTTCTCCTAATACTTGACAAGCATTTGAAATATCAATCAACTTTTCAAAATAAGACGAAATGTCTTCGTTTTCACCCAGTCTTAATCTTTCAAATTTACTAGTGAGACCTAAGCTTTGTTTCTCGGACACTACCATCTCCTTCACAAAATCTTTGTAAAGTATCCCAAGCATCTTTTTGCAGGGACTATTTTGAATGAGTTTGAACATATGCATGTCAACCCATTCATAGATAGCATTTAATACCTTTTCATTGAAATTAGCAAGATTACTTTCTTCAATTGTCCATTGCATTCGGGTTTGACTTGAACGTCACCATCTTCATCTGGAAGGAGTAATGGAAGAGAATAACCATTTAAAATAGATCGCCAAGCTCTAAGATCAATTGATTTGATATGCGAGCGAATGCGAATCTTCCAATAAGCATAATTTGATCCATCTAAAACCGGTAATCTCTTTTGATTAGGGTTGGCAGGATCATAAGCCATGACAAAAGGATCAAGACACTTAGTATATCAAATGCTTTAGGCTCGGTACCAATTGAAATTGTCTATGGCTTAGCAAAGTGAGGCGAAACTCACAAAGTGAGACGAAAACTCACAAGTGTTGTCCTTAATGTTGGCAACACTAACAACAACACACACCAATTCGAAAAATAACAAATAAATAGAAATAAATAGAATTTGGCGGAAGTATATAACAATACACAAGAAATAGATTTTTATCAAGTTATATAAATATATAACTTGATGGGTGCAAGAGAGGGCAATACCTTTCTATATATAATATGAATTCAATACAAGGTCAAAGAAGTTCCCTTAATGATAAATAATCATTAACTCAAGGATCAATAAATAAAGAACTCTCTCTGAATATAAACACTCAAAACCTCACGAAAATATGAAAATCTATATGAAACTCTCGAGTGTCGGACAGAGTGTTACCAACACTGAATGGCAACACTTGAAGAGTAGAATTCTTTTCTTGTGCATATTTGTGTTTTCTGAATTGGATGAGCACTAAACTGATCGAGTGTACTATTTATAGGCCTCCAAAACTTGGAGCCTACTCAAAATAACCAGCTAACAGCCTTGAATTTGTTTCCACCTTTTTAGCTTCTATTCGCCTCAATTATGAAGACTTGGTCTTCATTGCTTCTTTTGCTTGTACACCTCTGTTGTAGATACCTTGTACTCTGACTTTATCACCCCCTGAACAGCTAAATAATATCTCTTTTACTTGGTCATTAATTAATCATATAAACAACATGTTTATATGTTAATTTCTTCATCTCCTCGTAAGTCACGCCTGGGCACTTTCTGTTGACCTATTCAAGCTCACAAACAACAGACTAACAACTGATATTTAAACATTAATTTACACATTATTATTTGTGAAAAATACAGTAACTATTCTGGTGTTTCCAAATCCAAATGGCAACACTTGTGGCAACACCAGTGGCAACACTGCTTTGCAACACTAGGGACAACATTCATGGCAACACATGATCTAATATTAACACAAGCTCATTTTTAAAAGCAACACGAACATACACACACACACGCACACTTTTTGAGAAAGGTAGAAAGACTTGTCATGCGAGGCATTTCGGGTGATCTCATTATACTAATTCTGAAACGTAACGTGACCTCCGAATCTAACAATCTCTGTTCAAAAAAGCCTTTTCCTATGTTTTGGCTACCAATCAAAACGATCTCCTTTTCAAAAGTTTTTTCCTATGTTTTGGCTACCAATCAAAACGAACTCCTTTTTCAAACCAGCCTTTTTCAAAGTTTAGGCTCATAATACAAAACGGTGTGGCTGTAAGTACCCCAATCTGGATCACTCTCTTCCGAACGCATGGGAAACACCGCAGACTCACACAAACGCAATCTCGAACACCCGTAGCCCTCAAAAACCCCCCCAAAAACCACCAACTAAACCAAGGGGGGCGTTATGGGATTAAAAAGTGCAAAAGGACATTTTGGGAATTTTAGAAAATTTGGAAAATTTGGAAAAGCAACATCAGTCCGTGCGGACCACTTTGCATCCAGATATCATAATTACAAAATCCCCTTAAAGTCCACAATATTCCCTTAAATCCAGAAAAACCAAAAAATTGGTAATGGCTGCCCATGTCGTGCAACTTAACTAGCCAGAATTGGACCCTATAAATAGAGGTCTCCCCCCTCATAATTTTCACACCTAACTCTTCTCTCCTCTCTCCCAGCCTTCAGGTAGCCCCTCTAATACCCTTCAGGGCAATCCCGGTCCCTTTCGGTTCCCTCCGGAGCATTTCGAGGCTCCTCGTGGTACTCCGAAGCTCTACCGAGCGCTCTCGAGCTGCTCCCGAGCTACCCCGAGGCACTCCCGAGGCATTCCAAAGCCTCACCGATCCATCCCGAAGCCCTGTCAAGCCATCCCGAGGCATTCCGAGCCATCCCGAGGTGTCCCGGCTCTTTCTGAGCTCAATCGACGATCCCGACGCACGCCGGAACTCTGCCTGAGCACAACCGACGATCTCAACGCACGACGAACCTCTGCCCGAGTCCAGTCAACGATCCCTGCGATCCCAACGCACGCCAAAAATTTGCCCGAGTACACGCTTGACAATCCTAAGGCATGCCGAAGCTCTATCCGCAGACACCGTTGCTTCCCGATGCTACCCCGGTCCGTCCCGAAACACTATTCAACACTCAAACACTATTCCCCAACGGAAGACGGACACGAACCAACATTGGTAAGGCTTCCTTCCTACACTATTTCAATACGTAGTGTACAATGCAGACATCCGATACAGCATGCATTTTTAAAAAGACACACACACACACACACACAACTTTTAAAGAAAGAAGGGGTACCGAAAGATTCGTTTTTACGAGGCGACTCGGGTGATCTCTAATTTTCTCTTCCCGAGGAGTAACCTGACCTCCAAACACAAAAATCTCATCACACAACAACAGTTTTTTAAACTGATGCCTTTTATCAATGTTTTGGGCTAAATCAAAACGGCGTGGCGACTCTACAAGCAAAAATGCAGTGAGACACCTCCTCGACCAACCTGCGAGATGCCGGGGCCCGCACGCGAGCCGGATCTGGGTAATTTCAGTTGGCGAATCCGTTGGGGATAATTTTGTTTTAAAAACTTTTAAACAAAAAAACAAAAGATTTTTAAAACGATAATGAGGGTCAAACTTTCATTTTACCCCTTTCTTTAACTGTTGTGTGTATGTGCATGTGCTTTACTTTTTATTTTACAAAAAAAATAAAAATACAAAAAATGCATCAATATACATTTGTGTACATACATTTAAAATTCTTCAAAAACTTCTGTTTTACTCAGAAAAAGAATTTTAGTGACCACACACTACTCCCACTGCTGCCTCGGTACACCGTACACTACGCGCACTTGCTGCCTCGGATACAATGTACACTACAACCCTTAACCCGGGGTGGTCTCAGTTGCAGTCCAATTGGTCTTCCTGACGCCTTTCGGATGCGCACATGATCATTCCAAACATCCCATCCTAGCCAGTGTCAACCATACACGCTTGCGTTACACTCTATCCAGACTCGGTTGGTTTTTACCCAGTGCGTGTCATACAGCCTGGATACATATCCCTTGCCGGCCATTTTCTGAGTCGAAGCTCGAAACTCAAGATCCCTTGCAAAAGCAAAGCGATGAAAGGTCATGCTAAAATCTTGACCTGATCTTGATTTTGGAAGCTACACCCAGACGATGTTCAGTCCCGGATATATATCCATGCCTACATGACATCACGTCATCAAGCCTTTAATATAGCAGCCATGATGATATGACCCAGCCAACGCCTAACGTCACAGATCCCTTGCGCAAGTAAGGTAAAGAGAGGTCATGCCGAACTCTCGACCAGATCTTGACTCAGCTGCCGGCTCGGCTCACTATTCACATGGCCGACGCATTAAAACGAACATGACAGGCTTGGTCCTTAGGTTCGATTTTTCTTTTAGGCCGGTGGAAACCGCTTGCCCTATAGGACCCTCGCCCGGGGCTGTCCACCCTGGGATGTCGAAATACAGGTGCAAAACGAGGGGCTTATTGCCGCACAAATGGTCTCCACTGACCTAGGATCTAGCATAATTGCGAAAAAGAAGAGCAATCTTTTCCAATCTACCTAGGATTCTGAGAAAACACTGTTTTAAGTAAATTGTAACAACAAAAAAAATCAAAAATAAATAAAAAACGGAAACTGCATGTTACATGAGCTTTCCCTCTTTTATCCAAAATGCCTTCCCATGTCTAAACCATACCCGTCACCCCCTCCAGCAAACCGAGAGTGATCGAGAGTACCCGGGAACTATTCTCCTAGTGTCAAAGCCGCAAGGTCCAACATCCTTCCCATGATAGCCCACCGGGCGGTCCAAATCAACTCCATTGGCCAGATCGGCAGACAACAACTAGGAAAACAGGACCTTACCTCCGAGAAACTTCCCGATGATGGAGGAAGTTTGGCAAGCCGTCATGGCCCTCGAAAAATGCCAAGGCGAACAACAAGCCTGTATCGAAGGTACCATGCACCACTTCGGAACATTAGCCACCCCCCAATCACCTGGGGCTCCCAAAGGCATACCCACTCCCGCAGCTCCTAACGTCTCTCATGGACTCCCAGAAGTCAACCTGTTGCCCTCATATGAGCCATGCAGCTACGACATAAAGACACAAGACCCCCCGGGGGAATACGTGCCCAGTCAACATCCCGAGGTCCCGATACCGCCACAGGATAATGAACACATCTGGTGGGACATCTGCGATTGCACCGCTTGTCTGGAAATTGAGTTCCAAGACGAAATAAACAAGGATCGCCCTCGAAGAAAGAAGAAACCCTCTTCTCAACGAAAACTGAAGAAGAGATACGAAGCCGGGGACCCCACAATCGAAACCCTTAGAGAACCATCAGGAAAGTTTGACTACTACGTCATCTACTACAGCAAATCTCCTCAACCTAGCTCTGCACAAGACCATGGCAACTTCTGCTCCATGATTAGCAGGGACGAGCTCCGCATCGCCACCAACGGCCCAAGGGTCCAGACACCCCAACCCCTGTCTTGGGAGGACCTCAAAGCCGCTGTGGACGGTTCAACAAAAGCAATAACGATGAACGAACTGAAATGCGAAGCATGGCCCTACGCCAACCAAGGCCCTCCCATTACAGAAATAGGAGAGACAAGCAAAGCAGCAAAGCCAGAGGTGAACATACTGACATGTTCCGGTTAAATCCCGGTGAATCCTCCAAGGACAGACAAAAGGCCAGCCATGCCTGAGCCTCGAACTGAAAAGGGTCCCTACGCCAAAGAAGCCGAAACTCTTGACCCGAAGGCTGAAGATCCTATCTTAACTCAGCTCAAGCGTACTCAAGCTAACATCTCCCTCTAGTCCTTACTCACTTCCTCTTATCCGCACAAACTCAAGCTGGAGGAAAGCCTGGCCCAGACCATGGTACCTATCACCATGACACCAGATGAAGCGATCCAGATGATCGGCAACGTTCATTACAGCAACATCATCACTTTCACGGAGGTCGACCTTCCAAAATTTGGGGCTGACCACAACGAGCCCTCTATATAATAGTTCAACTTGACGAGCGCCGCCTCCCTCGGGTCTTGGTAGATGGAGCATCAGCCATGAACGTCCTTCCATCCAAAATGATGGACTTACTAGGGATCAAGCCAACTGATCTGAAGCCCTCAACTCAGACAATCAAAGCATACGACTCGACATCTCGCTTAGTCCTGGTAATAGCCACTCTGAATCTGTGGTTTGGAAAGCAGATGGTCCCGACCGACTTCAAAGTCATCGACATCCCGATCACATTCACTGCCATCTTGGGATGCCCTCGGCTACACTGCATCAATGGGGTGGCATCCACCCTCGCACCAGGTGCGTAAAGTTCGTCCAAGGAACTGATCTCACCATCATCTATGGTGACAACATAACCACCGAGGGAACCGACACAAACAGCCTCCCAGTCCTGGAAATCAAACACGACAGTGGAAAGCCCAAAAGCCCAGGTATGCCACATAGACCTGCCTTTGACTTGGGACCGGATCCCTCCTACAATGAAGATGATGAAGCTTATGAACTACATCCCGGGGCTTGATTTGGGAAAATGCCATCAAGGTACCCAACAAATCATCGAGGTCAAGGAACAAAGTACCCGCTAGGGCCTAGGATACATTCTCACTCCCGAAGATGTTGCGGAAAACAGAAAAGCTGCACGGAAACGCTCCGCTACTAACAAAAGAGGCTTGCACGCAATCTCTAACCTCCGTCCTTACAGCTTCGACATGGCCCGGTACTTCACAAAGAAAGCTGGCAGTTTGAACGAAGACACAGAAAAGGGGACAGGGCTGATCAACGCAAAACAAAACTGGTCGACAGCAATGGACAAACTCCAACAAAGCCTGGAAAGGTTCAGAGGCCTCGAGCCAAACCCAGTCAAAAGAGCATTTCTCGACGCGCCAACTCTGCCGGGACCCACCTCCACCACTATTCACAATGAATTCTGGTTCGGGAAAACCCCCTCTTTGGCGGAAGGACTCGAAAAACTCTATGTCAACATCCTTGCCACAAACAAGCGGGACGAGTCTGCATTCGAACTAGCAATGCCCGAGACAAGAATGGAAGACTCCGCAGACAATGCCTGGAATGAGCCATTGCTCCATCAACTCTTCAGTAAAGAAATCGAGGTGCCAGACCTAATCGATTTTGTTTCTGATAACTCCATGGTAGCCATGATTGGGAACAGCAGCACGAAGCCTTTCGACCCTTGCCTCCTTTCAAGCTCATCAACATTGCCTCTAAAAAATTGGGCCACCTTCTCCGGACCTGCAGCCAGCAAGAAGGACATGATCGAACAATTTGGTCTAACCCCTCACGTCCTAGAGTCCAGGGTCAAAACCCATTCTGAGTCCATTGTCTTTGAATTTCAGTCTCTCGAGTCATATGATGGCCTTACGCCGAAAGATTATGAACTCATTGCCAATAATGTATTCCTATATGCTCTTAATAAAAGTTTTGACCTTTCCGAGTATCCTCTCATTGCATCTTTAACAACTGATAAATTAACTAACACACAAACAGTTAATAACGATTCACTTGATAAAAAAGCAGACACATTAAACGAACAATACATTAAACACATCTTTAAGCATGTTGTCAAATGAGAGAAAAACCGGGCCCAAGCTGCCGAGGAGGTTTTAACCAAAGTGAATTTGGGAACTACTGAAGAGCCAAAAGAGACGCAAATCGGGAGTTTCTTCACCGGCACTGAGCAAAACGCATTGACCGCACTGCTCAAAGAATTTGTGGACGTGTTCGCTTGGTCTTACCGAAACATGCCCGGCTTAGATCCGCATGAGTGGAACATCGATTCCCTTGAATCCCGAGGCTAAGCCCATCAAACAAAAGCTACGCCGAATCAAGCCAGAATGGTCCTTACAAGTCAAGGAAGAGATCGAAAAAATGCTCCGAGTTGGCTTCATAAGGGTGATCGAGTACTCGACATGGCTTTCCAATATAGTCAAAGTCACCAAGGCCAATGGAAAAGTACGCTGCTGCGTGGACTTTCGAGATCTCAACAAAGCAAGTCCCAAGGATGACTTTCCACTACCAAACATCGACATGTTGGTAGACACTACAACCAATTTTGATGTTAAGTCCTTCGTGGATGGGTTTGCCGGCTACAATCAAATCAAGATGGCCGAAGAAGATAAAGAAAAAATAGCCTTCAAAACCCCCTTGGGAACCTACTGCTACACAGTGATGCCGTTCGGACTAAAGAAACGACTGGGCTACCTACCAACGGGCAGCAACCGCCCTCTTCCACGACATGATCCACAAAGAGATCGAAGTGTACGTCGATGACATGATCATCCACTCAAAGGGATCAGATGGACAACACCTCACTGACCTGAGAAAGTTCTTCAATCGACTCCAGAAACGCTCAATGAGGTTAAACCCTGCCAAATGCACATTTGGAGTCATCCGAGGCAAAGTCTTAGGATACATGGTCACCGAGCGAGGCAGCGAAGTTGATCCTCAAAAGATCAAGTCCATCATCGAAATGAGACCACCGCATACCCAAATAGAGGTAAAAAGCTTCATGGGCCGCCTCTAGTAAATCAGCCGCTTCGTCAATCAGTTGACCTCCATGTGCGAGCCAATCTTCAGACTAATGAAGAAAAATGCAGACATCGAATGGAACTCGAATTGCCAAGATGCCTTTGAAAAGATAAAGGCGTACCTTGTGAGTCCTCCGATCCTCTGACCTCCCCACGAGGAGAATCCACTTTTGCTATACCTAACTGTGACCGACACCGCAGTCGGAGCCATGCTCTGTCAAGAAAAGAAGGAGTCGCGAGTCGAGAATGCCATCTACTTCGTCGCCCGAAAGTTTCAAGGCAAAATAACTCAACTACTCGGCCCTCGAGAAACCCTGCGCAGCCTCTAATGTGGGTTGTAGGAAAATTACGACACTACATGATGTCGTACACAGTGCACTTGGTCTCCAAAATGGTTCGACAAACCATCTCTGTCAATGAGGCTCGCCAAATGGTCTTTCTTCCTAGCGAATTTGAAATCAAGTACGTGAACCAGAAGTCAATCAAGGGACGAGTAATGGCCGAACACCTGGCTGACTTCCCAACCGATGAGGCCCAAGGTCCCGAGCCACAATTTCCAGACGAAGGAATCTTCGCACTTGAAAGCGAAAACCGATGGCAACTGTTCTTCGATGGAGCGGCCAACAAAAGAGGAAACGACATTGGTATGCTTTTGGTCGACCCAAAGGATAAGCACACCCCAATCGCCATAAAGTTGAATTTCGAGGTAACCAACAATGCCGCCGAATACGAAGCCTGCACCGTCGGACTAGAGGCCGCACTCGAAAGGAACGTCCAGAAACTCGAGGTCTACAGGGACTCAGCCTTGATCATCAATCAAGTTTCCAACAAATAGAAAACAATAAACCCAGGCTTATAAAAATACCACGCCTGCATGGAAGACCTCATCACGCAATTCAACGAGGTCACCTTCCACTACTTGCCAAGAGACCAGAACCGATTTGCAGATGTCCTAGCCACCTTGGCTTCACTCGTGGAAATCCCCTAGGGAAAGGCAATCAAACCATTCAAAGTCGTACAAAAGGAAATTCCCGCCTACTACTGCGAGATCGAACCAGAGCCCAAGCCCACCAATAAGCCATGGTACAATCAGATCTTCCAATACCTCAAAAATGGGGAAACCGCCTTCATGAACGAGGAAAGCCAGTGCAAGGAAGGAGTCAAAGCCAAGAGCATCATGGCCCTTAAAGTGCCTTGCCTCTCACTTTGTCATCCTTGGAGACATGCTATACAAAAGCGCTACTAGGGACCGCTCCTATGTTGCATCGACGGGAAAAAGAAAACGAGCTCATGAGCACGAAGTCCACAATGGGGCTTGTGGCCTTACACATGAACGCTGAGCCCCGATGCAAATCATTCTTCCGATGGGCTACTAATGGATCTCCACAGCGGGAGCGGGATCTGGTGCATCCACTTTGTCCGAAGCGCTGACAAGTATCAACGGTTCTCCAACCTCAACTGTCATCTACCTCCCTCCACGATCTCTACCGCATGAAGCTACGCGGCCGGCCCTTCACCACTTGGGGAATTCGATGTTATCGGGAAGATCACTCCGCCAAAGACGACGGCCACGAATTCATCTTGGTAGCCATAGACTACTTTACAAAATGGGTTGAACCCAAGTCCTACAAGGTGCTAACTTCGAAGAAGGTCGCACATTTCCTCAAGGAAAACATCATATTCCGATACGGCACATCCCAAACTTGAGGTCATGTTAGTCAGAGCAACGACTTCCCACTTCGAAGGCGAGAATGCGACGAGGCATCGTTTGCGCCGAATTCAAGATCCACAGCGCCGCCACTGAAGTCTTCTCCCTACGAGGCCACAAAGCAAAAATGGCGAGGTAGAGGCAAAAGGCAAACAAAGACCCTCGAAAGGATCATCCAGAAAAATGACAACTGGCGAGGACCCGTGATTGGCTCCGAGAAGCTACACACCTGGCACTTTGGGGCTACCGAACATCGGTCCCGTGAACAGCATTACGGGAGAAACTCCATTCGCCATTGACATACGGGATGGAAGCGCATCTTGCCCATTGAATTGGAAATTCCCTCACTCCGAGTGCTTGTTGGAAAATGAGATCAACGAAGTCGGAATGGCTCGGCCAGACACATCGGCCACGAACTGGCTCACGTGCTAGATGAAGCGACCGAGCTAAAGGCCATGGAGACAATGATCCAGGAGCCTACTAAAGCGAGAATGGCTGTAGAGCCTTCGACAAAGAAAGTCAAGTCCCGAGACATCGGGGAAGGTGATACGGTACTCAAGGAAAAGCCCCCCACTCGGAGACCAACCCACTTTGGGAAAGTGGGGAACCAACATGGATCGGCCCTTTCGTGGTTGAAAAGATCTTCTCGGAGGATGCCATGAAGGTGACAGGACCTAGACGGCAATCCCTTTCATGAATCCGAGTCAATGAAAGCAAACCCTTCGCGCATACTTCGCCTAAAGAAGATTAACTGTGCATCCTTGGCACTCCTTGTTGTGTCGAACTACGTTGCACTGACACAGGCCCTCTAGTTCCAGGGGGAACGCAGGCAACCTTAATCAGTCAGGTCTATTTAAACACATAAAAAACAAAAAGTTTGAATGTCCACCAAGACCTCCATCAAACTATACACTTTCCTAAAACATGCCCCCACTCAAAGCACCCTTGACCAAGTCAAACGAGCGGCGGCAACATCAAAGGACATCAGAAGGTCGCTGGCGTAAAGATCGACCCACGCTGTCAACTTTTAGGCTAGGGGCTTATCTCGCCCTCACGCGCTTTCAAAAAAAATAGAAGCTCGCGAAGCTACAAAAGAGGTCAAGAACCCGATGTCAACAAACGAGCAAGGAAGCCACGAAAAAGATGCGTAAAAAATGACTTGTCAAGGAAACACCATGACGCTTGCCCATCCAAACCTGAGAAATCGAAACAAAGGGATGCCGTCAGTGAGGCCTCGGCCCACCTTTGCCGAGTCCGCAAATCTGACGAAAAGGTCCAAAGATGGACGCGCCTGAGGCTCTAAAGAAACAAAAGGCGAACAAGAGATCTTGCGTCTCGACAAGCTTTAAAAAGTAAATCACAAATCACTAACGATTACAACATTTCTTGATGAGTTCAAGCACGGTCTACTCTCTGGAATTCAAAAGCATGCTAAAAGACTGACTTAATACATTTAACAAATAATATGTATGATATGTCAATGAATAGGATACTTAGGAGGTCATTCCGTGCCACCGCCCTTTGTCCCCTCGCCATTCTTCCCTTTCTTTCCCTGCGTCCCAATGAGTCTTCTTTCGCTCAAAACCTGAGAGTGACTAACTCTGTCTCTCTCAATCCCAGAGATTTGGGGTCCTCCCCGTAGGAGTCGAAACAAATCCGGCGGCTCATGGAAGCTTCATTCGTCCGTGCTACCTCGCCCCGGGATCTCCTCTCCTGCGAGTGCAACGAAAGAGGACCTCTCTCTAGTTGGTCGGTCTCGACTCTGAAGGTCACCAAGTAGTTCGAACAAGGCGTCTCTGTCACATTCGAGAGTTAGACTGAGCCCGGCACTTCTAAAGGCTGTAACTAGGACGGACAACCTTGCCCCGAGATCGCTTCAGCGCCCTACCTTTCCCAAAACCACTTGGGATGCTGACATCTTGCTCGTACCAATCCGGGTACTCGGTGAGTCAACACCACTGACTTGCTACTCCCAGATGTTCGAGAAGGAGCACCAGCGTGAGGGAAAGCGGAATACTTCCAGTACCCTCGGAAAATACGGAAGAGCATCTAAGGCATTTGCCATTACAAAGAGAAGCTACACTCATGATAGCGATATCATTCCAGCCGGATCAAGGCTCCTACCTTATCCCTAGCTACTTGGGAAATGAGCAACGAGAATATAGAAAGAGAGGACCAAGATAAACTCGGAACTACGACAGCGTAGGACCGCTCCGAAAGGCCCTCCTAGTCTCGATCCCCCGGTTGAAGAACCCACTCAGATGGATCGATGCCTACCAAGTTTGTGCCATCCGTCTCTCCCGGGCGGAGCGATCCATATCCAGCACAAGAGGTCGTGAACCCAAACGTCCACGGGCTAAACGACGCCTTGGGAGCCTCCCCATAACGGAAGTCTCTCTCGCAACCTGAGGACGTGAGCAAAGCGGATTCCCCCTCTCATGAACCTATCCCCATCACCGGAAGATCAATCTGAGTATGCTCCCGAAGCGCCAGCGGAGCAATATCCTGCCCGGGTACGGTGCCCGTTCCACTACATTCATCAAAGCACCGTCTCTGGACCCGGAGGATCCAGCCATGAAAGACATCGCTATCACGCCTGAGGCAAATGCATCCTTTGAGGCGTGCTCTCCTCACCCATAAATCGCTCCGGCGGCCTTAGGAAATGTCAATATGACCCAGAGATGAAAGGTCATACCCTGCACCTTCTTCCAGCGAAGTACGAAGAAACCATGCAAGCTTCACGCTCACGGGTACATAGCCAATCACGGGAAGCGAGATGGCCTCTGTTTCAGGTCCTCTAATCAAAAACTGAAAACCCTCGAAGGTGGGCATCACTTCGTTGTAGGAAAAGCTATACAGCGTGCCTCACAACATCCCGAAAACTTCGCGGCGGCCCGCAACAATGCCCCGATTAGGAACTAACTCCCAAAGGGACCAAGACGAGCGGGGTCAAAATTTCACCTCAAAAGCCGCACTTGTTTATGCCTCGTATGGTTCCTCACTTCAGCGTATCAAACACCGCTCCGAGGAAGTATACTCGCCTCGTTAGAAAGCTTCGGCAAAATTCTTGAAGAAGACAAAGAATCCATGGCGAAAGTGGAGGACTCCCTTTCTAGAGAAAATGGGGAAGGAAGCTCGAAATGGCTGCAAATGG
>JAFEMH010008251.1:0-53604 GCA_022495995.1 Adenophora triphylla var. japonica | reverse complement strand
CAATGTCCATGATATGAAAAGTTGACAACTTTTAAATGTAAAAAACAAATTCTTATTTTTTGCTAAATAAAAAAATAAACAAGTTTTATCTCCAAAAAAATACAATAAAAATTTGACATGATTGTCAAATAATAATTCAATAAAATTTAACAATATTTTTTTGAGATTATATTATTGACAACTTGAAAATGGTCATTAATACACTAACAAAATTTACTTCTCTCTTCTCTAATGAACTTAATTTACAGGTTACTTAGTGGTATTTTTTTTTATTTTTGACAATTGCTTCATTGTTTAAAGAATCTTGAGAGGAAAAAATCAAAATATTACTTTTTAAATAATTATTTACCAAAATAACATCAAAAAAAACTTATATACCAAAATAACACTTTTTTTGAAAATCGGCACTCCTATTTCCGGTTTTAAAGAAAATCCGGAAGTACTATTGCCGGTTTTAAAAATCTTTTTTTTTTGGTAAATCCGGAAGTACTATTGCCGGTTTTAAAATTCAATTTTTTTTTTTTTGTTAAATCCGTATGTCAGAGAGAGAGAGTAATTATTTTTTTTATTATTTTGTAATCCGGCACTTGGTGTGCCGGTTTTAAAAAAGTTTAAAATTCAATTTTTTTTTTTTGTTAAATCCGTGTCAGAGAGAGAGTAATTATTTTTTTTTTTTTTTGTAATCCGGCACTTGGTGTGCCGTTTTTAAAAAAGTTGTTAATTCCGGCATTAGGATTGCCGGTTTTAAAAAAATTATATATATATATATTTTTTTGTCACGGGAGTTTGTTTGATTTGAAAAAAGTGGCTTTATATGTACCATTACTTACACACGCAGAAAGAAATAAAGAGAGACAGACCTCCATAGAAGAAGATAGAAAAAAAAAGAGAGAGAGAATTCGTTGTGTTAGAGAGAAAGAAAGAGAGAAAGAAAGAAAGAAAAAAAGAGCGGTGAAGAAGAAAGAAAGAGAAGAAGAAGGAGGAGGAGGAAAAAAGAAGAAGGAAGAGAAGATTAAGAAACATTTGTAAGGTTAGTTTTTTTTTTTTTTGTTTAATTGGTTGTTAAATCTATTATGATTTGTTTGATTTTTAAGTTTTGATTTTTAAAATTAAATTATATATAGTGCTTGTTAACTTAGGATTTTGACACATTTTTTTTAATTTTTTTAGGAAAAAATATGAATGGAGTTCCACTTGTTTTCATGTGCTATTGGGGAGAAAATGATGAAAATCCGTTTGAAGTTGAGAATTTTGAAAATGCTCCAAAATGTGCACTTATGGCTAAAACTCGATGGAGTTATAGGAAGTTGATTAAGAAGTTATGTAAGAAAATTGGGGTAGATCGAGCCAATATTCAGTTAGAAGTTACTTGTAGATATCCTCATCTTGTCGCCCATGGGGTTTCAAACTACATTCCATTTGTAATCGAGAATGATATGGGTATGAAACTCATGTTTGATGTTCACCTTTCAGGTTTGGGGGGTTGAGTTGCTTACAATTGTATGTTAAGATGAAGTCAGTTGATAATGTGAATGAGGAGGAGCCATTCCAAAATGAGTATGTTAATGACATGGATACCTTACAGATGGATTCTTTAAGCTACTACAATGAGAGGGAAGCTGGAACAAGTACAGGAACATATGTGGAAGAGGGAGAGGGACAGGAGGAGGAGGAAGAGGAAGAGGGAGAGGAAGAGGAGGGAGAGGAGGAGGGGGAGGAAGAGAGAGATTGGGAATGGTATGATGATTCAGATAATGATCCAAATTATGAAGAAAATATTGGGGCCCTTATAAATTATGATCGTGATGATGGATACGATGATTGTAGTAGTGCTATCGATGTTAGTGAGAATGAGGGTGATGATGGGGTGAGGGAAGATTTGGGGGTACATTTTGTTGGTTACGAACAGCCGAAAGATAACGTGTATGAGAGAGCAACCTATCAATTTTATGGTGATATTGGGGAGGGATCACAAATTTATAATAATAACGAATGTAACTTTGAGGCTTGGAATGGAGAATTTGATGATATTGCCAAAGGTATGCACTTTTCTCAGAAGTTTGAGGTGCAGCATAAAATGAAAATATTTCATATTGACAAAAATTTGCGCTTCAAGGTTAAAAGAAGCACAACCCGAAAGTGGACGATTGAATGTTTGGTGAAAGATTTTCCATGCAATTTTTATGTGAATGTGAGTTTGAAGAAGAGTGGTTATTGGGAAATAACCAAGTACACGGGTCCTCATTCTTGCTTGGGTACAGAAATTGCCGAAGATCATCCAAACTTGGATGCTAAGTTCATAGGACGAGAAGTTTTGGAACTTGTCCCGAGGTGAAGATTTCAGTTGTGAAGGCAACAATAAAAACTAATCATGGGAAGAATATTTCATATAGAAAAGCATGGTGTGGTAAACAAAAAGCCATTGCAGAGGCATATGGAGACTGGGAAGGATCATACATAAGGTTGCCACGTTTGTTAGCAGCTATCCAAAAGTGGAACCCTGGAACAATTGTGGAGTATTCTGATCCTCCTCCTCCTGGTGCTTTAGGTATGTTTGATCGTGTATTTTGGGCATTTGGCACTTGTTTAGAAGCGTTCTCCTATTGTCGTCCTGTTATTTCTGTTGATGGCACATTCATGCATGGAAGATATAAAGGGGTTATACTTATTGCCATGGGTGTTGATGCGAATGATTGTATACTTCCTCTCGCATTTGCTATTGTTGAAAAGGAGGACTGCCGCAATTGGTGTTGGTTTCTACATCTTCTTTGCAAACATGTTATTAAGGGTCGTAGTATTTGCTTGATATCTGATCGACATGGTGGCATCCTTCAAACAGTTGGAGACAACAGGTTCCCGGCCTCGAAATGTTGTTCACAGATGGTGCATGTTGCATTTGCGAGCTAATTTTCTTAAAGCTCACAAGGGTGTTGTATTAAAAGATCTTTTCTGGAGAGCTGCTAGCACCACCCAAGACAAAAAGTTGAAATGTTATTTGAGGCAGATTCATATAATCAACCCTGAGGCGGTTAAATGGTTTGACTACTTGGATGCTCATAAGTGGACAATGGCTCATGATGGTGGATATAGGTACGACATTAGGACTACCAATTTGTCTGAAGTTTTTAATGGTGTAATGAAAGGAGCTCGGGGGATGCCTGTTTCAGCAATTGTTGAGACCTCCTTCTACAGGTGTGTGTCATACTTTCAAGATAGACTCAGTAAAGCAATCCGGGCTTTAGGGGGAGATCCTAGTATCCCACAGGTAAATGCCACCTTACAATTCAGTCAGAGGGTCGATAATAGATACCGGTATAACTTGAGAAAGGCTGGGTTTCATCAAGTTAGAAGGTTTAACGACACGCCAGCGGGTGTTTATCAAGTGACAACTAGAGTACGAGGTGACAAAGGTGGACACATTCAAGTTGTGGAATTGGGTGCTGGAAAATGCACTTGTGGCAAATGGACCCAATTTCATTACCCATGTTCGCATGTTCTTGCGTGTTTCAAAATGCAAAACGTTGATGGTTTGAAATATATTGATTATTTTTACAGCCTTGACTCGTACTACAAGACGTGGAGCTGTTCCTTTCATCCAATCCATGATGAGGCCTATTGGAATGTGGATCACATTGTCCCACGTTTTTTTCCTAACCCGAACCACCGCCGTGATAAGCAAGGAAGACCCAAGTCAAGGAGATTGAAAAACTCTATGGATTGGCAAGTTTCTAAGAAGAAGAATCGTTGTGGGATTTGCAAGGTAGAAGGTCACACTCGAAGGAGGTGTCCAACTCTTAGGGAGCAGAATTGATTGTGATTTGCATTTTTAGTTCTTCAGTTTACTACTTTGAACAATTAAGTATCGTTATTTTATTTGAAGTTGTAATATTGTTTTATTTGAACTTGTAATATATTGAACTTGTAATATATTTAACTCTTGGTGGAGTATGACATGAAATATATTTGTAGTTGCGGAACTTAAAACGACCAAATGTGTCAACCGCTCCATTTTATAGCAAATAAAATATGAATAAAAACTGAAATAACATTAAAATAAATAGTTAAAATTAGTGATCACATCCCGATCACATAGGATAGAAATACAAGTTCAACAGTTCAACAACACATACATTAATCAAACATTAAAATAAAGAGTTCAAATTAGTGATCACATCCCGATCACATAGGATAGAAATACAAGTTCAACAGTTCAACAACTTTTACATGAAAACCCCCTTCATGGAAAATCAGATGGGATGAAATCCTTATGGAATACCTGCAACACAAATAAACTAATGTCATTTGTTGAACAATCACCCACTCACAGTCTGTACCTAACAATTTTACCTTGAATACATTGGGGAGTGTGATGTTGAGTATATGTGTTTTACGTGAGGGGGAGAAAACAACAACCTAAAAATTACAAAAAAACATGATTAGATGGCAATATTAATAATAGGTTCAAGTTGTTGCATTTTTAATACATCATACCCGATGAAGTATCGTAACGTAACCAACAACTATGTCATCTCCGAACTCACTCTCAGTAAACACCTTATGATGAATTGCACCACCTATTGTTCCCGTTGGATCCTATCAATTTTACCTTAATTAGTAAGATAAGACATATACTAATCATGCTAGAAAACATATAAAACTCATATGCTAACCTTCAAAGTCACCGTAGCGTCACCAAATTCATTTCGTGTGATGGTCTTGACAACACCAACGGCAACATTAATCCTATCAAATCCATTAGGAAATCCGCCCGTGACAGTATTGAAAGGGGTAGCAGGAATCATACCATCGCCACTGAGCAGTTCAAGTGCGGAGAGCCAAGGAATGCGTTCGAAATCTTTATCCTCCTTGGGATCTTCAATCGCTCTCCTCACATACTCTTGGGTCGGAATCAGAGGTTCCTGAGAGGATCCCCCTCTCTGACGATCGAGGTTTCTCTGGCGCATAGCCAATCCGCACGTCACCAAACTGGACCAGAATCAGACGCTCTGAAGAGGGTTGAGACAGATTTATTTGAGAGAGGTGAGAGGGTTGAGGGTTAGATGTTTGGCCTTCAAAATGAGGACGGGGATTAGAATGGCGTTTGAGTCTACGATCCATCTTTGAGTTTTGTATGAAGCTATGAACGAGGTTATAATGAAACTGGTCGTTTCTTTTAAAGGGGAAATTAAGATAAATCCGGCATTGGCAGTGCCGGATTTGTCAGTTAAGATAAAACCGGCATTGGCATTGCCGGATTTGTCAGTTAAGATAAAACCGGCATTGGCATTGCCGGATTTGTCAGTTAAGATAAAACCGGCATTGGCAGTGCCGGATTTGAACAAGTTAGTGTAAAGTAATTAGCCTAAAGTAACCAAGTGGGTTTTTGTCATTTATTGAATTCAATATTTAACAACGAGGATCACGAATTATTTTCACAATAGCCTTACACTTTCAGAAAAGATAAAGTAACAATAAAAGAAATAATATGAATTAAGATACAAGAAATCCTATAATAATCAATCCAAACATTTAGTGACCACATCCCGGTCACATAGGAAATCCGTCACTGATAGTCAGATGGGGTGAAAGGATTACGAGGATTGCGATTCCTTGACCCTCTTCGAAGCATGCGATCTATGAAGCTTGTACTTTTCCTAGATGAAGATGGCCGATGAGGGTCTATAGATGAAGATGGCCGATGAGGGTCTATGGATGGTTCATCAGGAAATGTGGTAGGAGACAAACTAAAACTAGGCGTAAAACTAGGCGTAAAACTAGGCGTAAAACTAGGATCTTGTGAAAATTGTGAAAACCCAAGTACTTGAGATGGAGTCCGAGTATAATCTGTTTGAGTGATACCGCTCTGCCCTTCTGGTCCAGTCGAATGTACCTGATTAAGCATCCCCGTAAATGACCCAAATTGACCTGCGTCTAACATGTCCATATCTCTTCTCCTCTCCGCATTCTCCCTAACACTCTCATCCTCGTCATCCTCCGCCTCCTCTTCATCCTCCGCCTCCTCCTCATCCTCCTCCTCCTCCTCCTCATCTTGCAACCCCATCTCTTGCTCCTCATGCACGTGTCGGGCATGTCCACGAACCTGATTTTGTCTCTGTGGCACCCCTCGAACACGATCTACCGGTGATGGGGGAGCTTGCTGTGCATCCAATCGCTGCTGCTGCCTAATAGCTGCCAACGATTGTTGGATAAGACTACGGTCTAGAATTTTCTCTTGTGAGACCATACTGCATCGCTCCATTTCGTTGGATATGGCGGTCTGGTTGGATATGTACAGGCGTTGAAGGTTTTGAATCTGTTAAACAAAATTAAGAAAAATAATTATTACAAATATAATGGTTAAAAAAATGGTAAAATCATTATATTGAGTATAAAGCTTACCAAACCCTCAAAACAAGTAGCATGTCCCCTGTACCCCTGATCCTCTACAGTGGACGGATTCTGTATCAACGTCCGAGTAATAGATCTGTACCATATCATATATATGTGGGTATAGTCCACCTCCTCCACACCAAAGTCTCCACCAATAACCATATCATGTCGTCTGTCCCACAGATCTATGTAATCCCGATGTAAGATCATCAAGTTCGCCTTTGATCGACCTCGACGGTCAATTCGATGCAGTTCTTCATTAGTGTCACAAACGGGAGGGATCCGTTGCAACATCCCGAACTGTCTCATAACACGATCTGGAAGGTGCCACTCAATCCTATCAAAGCAGATAAGGGGCGTCTTCGCCCTCCAAATATTTTGGCCCTGATAGCAATAATATGGACCTCTGACACCTGAATACGACTGCCAAACAACCTGATCCTCGGTCAAAAGCGAAAGCTGATCTCGGTAGCCACGATGGTTGTGGGCGGTAATAGTTGAACATGAAAGGGGACCCTTCCACCTACATACGGAGCAATTGACATAAAAATAGTGACTAAAAATGAATAAATAAAAAACATTTTTTAAGAAAAATGAAGTAATGTAAGTATACCCGCAACCCAATGGCAACGATCCATCCTCGCCAAGTATGTCTACTTGACGCCTAATAGGTTGTGTACACAACAACCTCTCCCATGCCCAAAGCTATATATAAAAAAAGCCATGTAAGAAAGATGTTTAGTCTACTAGTATCATGTAATCAAATACAATTTACATACCTGGACAATAGTTAAGAAACCAAATAAGCAAGTTTTTGAACCGGGTTTTCGTTGCTACACACAACCCCCGTATAGAAAGGACAATACCGCACTACCCCAACTATAATCTCCAATCTTTTGAACGTCCCTCAAGGTGGCGTGTATATTAGCTTCAATTTGTTTGTCACTAGAATCGCCATATGAGACTAGCCCCCAAGCATAGAAAAATATATGCTCGGGTGTACCGATCAATCATCCACCGCTCCGCCCTCGGGGGAAGCTCACCAAAGTACGGAAAGGCTTGTAGAACTCTTGTAACATTCAATGAACAAACTTTCAGTTCACTTTCAGATGGTGTGATTCCAAGTAACTCTTCACATAATTCAATCCATTCCCCCTTTTTCTTAAAAGTTTCTCCACTAATCACATCATGTCCGTCTATAGGAAGGCCACACAGCATACCAATATCCTCCATTGTGATAGTCATCTCTCCTACGGGTAAATGAAATGTGTGGGTCTCCGGACGCCATCTCTCAACTAAAGCCTCTATTAAATGCCAATCAATTTTGAAATGGCCCAAACTATACACCCCGTAAAATCCAGTTTGTTGGAGACTTTCAACTATCCTCCAATCCAATATATTGGGCAGCCCGGTTGAACCCCTAATTCTAAGTTTTTCAACTGGTTGTCCAGCCCAAATATAATTCGACCGATGGTTAGCCTGTGAAGTCAATACAGAATCATTTATCGGCCCTGGATCAACAAAAGACTGCACTGCAAATTGATCCATCTGAAACACACAAATATCATAGTCAGGGGATATATTATATGTAAACTTACTTAGTATTAATTTAACAAAAAATAATATAAATTTACATAATTAACAATAAAAAAATACTAAACAGTTATATATATAATGAGCAGAAACATAAATAATTGATATAATACTAACTTAGTATTAATTTTTGATAAACTCCTCTACCGAAGTTCTTCTTCTTCTCTTTCTTTCCTAAGGCTTCTTCTTCTCTTCCTTTCTTCCTGCAATTTTTTTCTTTTCTTCCTTCAATACATTGGCCTCACGGTTGATTATAAAGAAACTGCAAATGAATCAAACAACCACCCGTGAATGCAAAAAACAAAAAAACTTTTCCAAATCAAACAAACTCCCGTGACAAAAAAAAATATATAATTTTTTTAAAACCGGCAATCCTAATGCCGGAATTAACAACTTTTTTAAAACCGGCACACCAAGTGCCGGATTACAAAATAAAAAAAAAAAAATTACTCTCTCTCTGACACGGATTTAACAAAAAAAAAAAAATTGAATTTTAAACTTTTTTAAAACCGGCACACCAAGTGCCGGATTACAAAATAATAAAAAAAAAATAATTACTCTCTCTCTCTGACATACGGATTTAACAAAAAAAAAAAAATTGAATTTTAAAACCGGCAATAGTACTTCCGGATTTACCAAAAAAAAAAGATTTTTAAAACCGGCAATAGTACTTCCGGATTTTCTTTAAAACCGGAAATAGGAGTGCCGGTTTTAAAAAAAAGTGTTATTTTGGTATATAAGTTTTTTTTTATGTTATTTTGGTAAATAATTATTTAAAAAGTAATATTTTGGTTTTTTCCTCGAATCTTGAGTGCAATAAACGTTTTTGGCTCCCAACTAATAAATTTACATGTCGCTTCTTCTGGCCGAATTGTCTATAAGTGAAGGCTAATCTTTAATGACAATGAATGTTCAGAAAGTCATTCTAATAGTAGTGTGTAGTTTTAAATGGGACGATTTTTGAATAATAATATAGTTTTAAGTGAGGCAAACAAATAATTTATTCAACGTTAGGCATGAAAATTTAAAACTAATATAACAATCTAATAGTAATGGTGGGGTATGTAGAGTTGTGAACATAGTAATAAGGGGAAGAAAGCAATTGGGATGGAGTAGTATGTCCCAATAATAAATATGACTTAACAAGAGTCAATGACGATCTTTATCAAGCTTATTTATTGGAACTCATTTATTGGTGGGAAGAACTTAATCCTCGAATAAGTTTGAACGTCGTCAATTTTCTTTGATTGATTCATATGTCATGTCTATAAACAAAAATCATGGGCAATCTCTATATCCAATTGAAATTATTTTAAGGAAACATGTTTTCGATCGTGGTCAACTTTATGTTGCTTTCTCTAGAGTCACCCGTCCTGTTGCTCTTCATATTTGGAAATCCAATTCTGCAAAAGATAGTTCATCCAACAAATATACTATAAAGGTTGTGGTTAAGGAGGTTTTCCAAAATGTGTAATACATACTCCCTCCGTCCCAGAACAAGTGACACAGTTACTGTTTCGCACGAAAATTAAGGAAAAAGTGAAAAGGTTGATGTGTTGTGAGTGTAGATAGTTGAGTAGGAGAGAGAATGAGTGGAGAGAATAGTAAATTATAATGGTGTTGTGAGTATTAAAATAATGTAGGAGAGAGAATGAGTGGAGGGAATAGTAAAGATTCTTTGCCATTTTAGGAAGTGTGACTTATTAGTGGGACGCCCAAAATAGCAAAGTGTGTCACTTGTTGTGGGACGGAGGGAGTATCTCTTATCCCTACTTATTAATAATTGCTTTCTTAATATATACTTCCTCCGTTCCAATAATACCTTCACCATTTTTCTCTGGCACGCAAATTAAGGGTTTCAAAAATGTTGTGAGTGTAATAGTAAAATAGGAGAGAGAATGAGTGGAGAAAATAGTAAATTTGAAAAATGTTGTGAGTGTAATAGTGAAATAGGAGAGAGAATGAGTGGGTGGAATAGTAATGATTCTTTGCCAAAAAAAAAAAAAGGTGAAGCTTTTAACGGAACACCCTTTTGAATAATTGGTGAAGCTTTTATTGGGACGGAGGAAGTATATATATATGAATGTGTATTTTTATGTGTTGTCTTCATATAGATCAATATTATTAAACTTTGTATGTTTTGTTTATGGATGTATATGAAGCATATTAATTTGTAATGTTGGTTTTGTATTTAATTATCATTTTTTACTTTTAGTAAATAGAAAATTTTATATCTTGTCGTGCATCGCACGGGTGATACACTAGTAATACTCATATAATACAACATTGATAATGACAATTGGCGACGGCGACTGGATTATTGTGAGTTCCCGGTGATCGGCGACCGGATTCCAGCGGGTTTTCGGCGAACGGATTTCGTTGACCGTTGACCGTTGAGGATGACGTATCATAATTTTTAAATATTACATATAGAATACAGTATAATACTCCCTCCGTCCCGGAGTAAGAGTCCACACCCCAAATCTCACGCTTATTAAGAAAAATGCTTAAAGATGAATAAACAATTGCAAGTGGGTATAAATTAGGAGAGAGAGTGTGTAAAATTACATTCTAGTCCCCAGCCCTTTTGATTTCACTAATCCAAAACGGATACAGCACATAAGCACTTTCTGAAAAAAATAATCTGCAACTAAACTCCCTCCAAATAAATTTAAAGGTGCAACATTTGGAGGGAAACACAAAATTACAAACATTTAAGCTGGCTGCTCAATTTTCATGATTCACCCACTATATATACAGTCTCTGTAGAAACATTGAAGAGAGAGAAAAGTTTGAACAACTTCACCATATATTTACATTTTCAAATGAGAACAAAAAATCTCTCCAATGAAGAAAGGCGGTGCATAGCTGAGTTCTTGCTTCAAAACAGCGCTGATGGGCGGGTGGTCAATAGCGGTCTTGTTGAAGCTTCCAAAAAGTGGGAAATAAGCAAAAAATCAGTGCAGCGAATCTGGGCTATTGCAAAACAACAAAAAACAGCAGGATTATCACTCAATGTTGAGTTCAAAAAGAAAGGAAAGCAGGGGTCTAACAAAATGAAATTAGATGAGGGCAAAGTCAAGGCAATACCAATCAAATCAAGGTGTACAATTAGGAGACTTGCTCAAAAGCTTGGTGTGGGCAAAAGTACCGTGGGAAGATGGGTAGTGAGCGGAACTATAAAAAGCCACACAAATGCAATTAAGCCGCAACTCAACGAAGCCAACAAACTTCACAGGTTACGATTCTCAATTTTAAATTTAGTGCATGATAAGTTGCTTAATTTAACAAAATTCAAGGACATGCATTACACTTTGTATATGGATGAGAAGTGGTTTAATCTTTCAAAAGCAAGTGAGAAGTATTACATGCTACCAAGTGAAAGACATCCATACAGGTCATGCAAGTCAAAAAATTACATTTCAAAAATAATGTTTATGGGTGTAGTAGGTAGACCAATGTATGGGAGTAATAGAGAGGTTATTTTTGATGGAAAGATTGGAATGTTTCCTTTTGTATACAAAGAAAATGCGAAGAGAAATATCAAAAACAGAAGGGCAGGAACACCGGTCACCAAATCTATTGAGTCAATTACCAAAGAAGTGATCAAAGAAACTCTAATCCATAAAGTGATACCAGCAATCAAACAACTCTGGCCACCCAACGCAAGTAAAAACATCACAATACAACAAGACAACGCAAGACCCCATATTAGCAATGAAGATCCAGAATTCAGGGCAGCAGCTAGCTCGGATGGGTTCAACATTATCCTCTCTCGCCAACCACCTAACTCCCCTGATATTAATGTGCTGGACTTGGGTTTTTTTTGGGCAATACAATCGTTGCAAACTGAAACTGCTGCTTACACTCTTGATGAACTACTACTTGCAGTTCATGATGAACTACTACTTGCAGTTCATGATGCATTTACTAAGCTAGATGCAAGTACCTTGAATAAAGTGTTTTTGTCATTACAAGCTTGCATGTTGGAGATAATGAAGATTAAAGGGGGCAATGACTATGCTTTGCCTCATATGAACAAAGATGCACTGGAAAGGCAAGGAGTACTTCCTACCGACTTAAATGCGGATAATGATATGGTGCGAGAGTGCATTGACTACCTAGTGCAACAACAACAAACAAATGGCATGGAAGAATTGATGACCGAGATGGGTTACATAGCTCAGTGAAGTGAAAAAAATTGTGATGAAGCCCCTTTTTGAAATGGAAGAAATGATGACCATCAGTGAAGTGAAGACAAGAAAATGATGAAGACTTTTTGTAATGGAAAAATGTAAAGAATTTACTTTTGTGATGTAAATTGTACTGCAAAAACTTCACTTTTTGTGATGAAAAAATGTAAAGACTTTTTTGTAATGATGAAGACTTTTTTGTAATGGAAAAATGTAAAGAATTTCCTCATTGTACTACTCTTTGTTGTTTCTGGTAAATTTCATATACAGGTATCAAAATATACTGTAAACATCAATACAATTCAATACACATTTTTTAAGATAAAAAAAGAGATGACCTGTGGGTATTCTTCAAGCATTCTTTGAACATCTTCAGAGACCATCCACAATATGGTGTTGGCAAAGCCGCTTCTTCAATCGGAACCGGAATCAGTTCGTCAAGCAATTTTTGAACATCATCAGGGACCGCCCACAATCCTTTCTCCGCAACGACGGTCTCTTTTCGAAGAACACCATAGTAATAGGGCTCAGTAAGACCATAGTAAATCGGCAAAGCAAAATCTTCTTCTAGGTTGGAATCACAAATAACAGAGAGATCGACAATGGAAGCCCTCAAATCAAAGCCATTTTTTCCAATTGACGGAGAATCCATATGATTTGAGTGGAAATAGGTCGATTTGAGTGGAAACCCACCTTTGTTCACTGGGCAATGGAGTTGGAGACGAGAGAGAGAAAAAAAGGGTTGAAAATTTGGAATTGATTCTCTAGTCACCTAGGTTTTTCTTCATCGGCAATGGAGATCCATGGTGTAACGACCCTAAACCTAGGCACTGATTTTAATATCATATTGTGTGCTTTTAATATTATTGTTAATATTATGTGTCCATTTTTATATACTCGAATTCTTATATTAGGATAAATGATAGGAAAATAAATTAATGTTCAAAAAGAAATATAATAATAAAAACATGAATAAAATAGGGAAGGAGGAATTAAGTATGAAGAATAAATATTTGAGTAGGAGAATTTTAATTTAAATACATTGGGAAAAATTTAAATGAAAGTGGCTTTTGGTGAAAGCCTAGGTAGGATAGTTGTGGGGGGGGGACCCTTTCCCTAAATCACTCCCCATCCTCCTCATTTGTCAACAACACCCATACCCCTTCCCATGCTCCCTCAACCATCCGACCTCCCTCCTCCTTTTCTCATCATTTTCATCTTCTTCCTCTTTCTTTTCTCTACATTCTCCATGGAAGAGTCTTGGTGAAAGCTTCTCTCTCTTAAACTTATCCCAAGATCATTTCTTGCTCATTTTTAGATCCAAGTGTCCTTTTGAGAGTGGATCATCTCAAGGAATTGATCAAGCCTAGAAAAGCTTCATTTCATCTTGTTCTAGCTAAGGTGAGTTGTTATGATTTCCCTTCTCTTACTTGTTCATACTCTCCTTAATGTTCTCCTTGTTCTTTGATGTTGGGTTCATGCTTTGGGAATTTTATAGGAGTTGAATGGGTAGTAAATGGAATAGAATGAAGTTTGTGATCTTGGAAGATAACCTAGAGGATTTGAAATGGGTGAAGGTTATAATGATAAATAATTTAGAATTACTTATTTTGGGTTTATATGATTTTATGATAACCTTGTTGAATTAGAAAATTCTTGGTGTTCATGAGTATAAGAAGTATGGTAAAGGAAAGAAAAAATGGTAAGAGACAAAAAGGGGAACTTAGGAATTTCTGGCCAGGCACTTGGGCGGTCGCCCAAAGGGGCATGAGCGGCCGCCCATGTGTCCAGAGAACATATTGCTTGAAAAACCCTCTTGGGCGGTCGCCCAAGAGGTATGGGCGGTCGCCCAAGACCCCAGAAACCGAACTTTGAATCGAACCGAGAATTTGTGTAGCAACCTTGTTTGGTCCCTTATAGATTGTGACTCCCACTTAGTAAATTAAGCTTGAACCTTCATAGAGGCCTTGTCTTATTGTATAATGATCTTGTAGGATGGATTGAGAATCCTAACCACTATAAATTAATGGAACCTAATCACTTTCGGATATTAATCAACCCTTCTCAACTTAGATTAAAGTAGAACTTGGGCTACTTAAGCCTTGTGACTACAACTTAATAATTTAATTTGACTCTCTATCGGGACCTTGTAATATGGATCATTGTCCTAGAAACAATTGTTAAGTTTGATTAGTACTTCACCAAAATAGTTCCAACTTGGGAAATAGATCTTGAACTTTTATTAAGGTTATTCGAGGTTGTATAATGAAAATGTAGGAATGATTTATGATACATAGTGGCCTTACTTACTCCATATCTTTGGTGAGTAGTTGCAATAGTATAGAAGCTATAGGTTCACTATTGAGCTAGTTAGTAATGGGTATGTATCACCTTGTGGCATTGTTATCCCAAGTTGTGGAATTATTGATTATATGGTTATCATAATATTCTAAGTATGGACTATTAGACATACTGTTATGTGCATCCCAAGTGTGGAATATTTGACTTGTTGTTACATTACATCCCAAGTGTGGATTATTTGGTTATATGGTTACCTTACTTGAATTTGTATTCATTGATGGTATTGATTAGCATGAGTATGCATTACCATGTTGTTATATTATGATGCATAGTGTACTAAATGGTTGTTGCACTATGGTATTGATTTCATGAGTATACATTACCATGTTGTTATATGATTATCCCTTTTTGTGGATTATGTTTCAAGTATCTATATTGTGCTTGAACATGTTGATATTCGGGGGTATGATGGAATTCAATCAATTATGGATTTGTTCTATAAGTGATTGAAGGTTCATCATACCTGGGACCGTCCCTCTCGCCACAGAGTGGGTGTGCTAACGATCGTATTGACCCAAAAGGCTTTACGGCACTGTTGCGATTGGTGTACGGGGGGAATGCTTTTGTATTAAGCCTAAAGCTTTACAGTTAGCGATCTTATTGTTGGATACTCTATTATAGGTATCTTTTCTTATATGGATCTCAGGAGTATGAGTCCTATAAGAGGTGAATGTCTTGGAGGCAATTCACCAAAGAGTGGAGTTTTACTCCCACGTTGTACGACTTATTGTTCAGACGGGAAAAGGTAAAATGAGGTAACGTAAGGTGTTTACCGCTTTTATAATGTGTTATGTGCTACCATGCTATGTGTTGCATCTTGTTTGGCATCTTGCTGCATTCATAATAGCTCATTGAGATTTATTCTCACCCCTTCCCTTTTCTTGTTTTAGATTGTGGCTTGAGACAGTGGACTGGAACCAACAGTGAGGCCGGGATTAAATTGTGGACTTTTGCTTTTGGGGACTTGTCGGGTTAAGTGTATAAGTTGGTTGTTGGGTGTATTTATTTAGTAAAACTCTTTTGAGAAGATGTGTATAAACTCTTTTGTAAAACAAAGTTAAGTATGAGTTTCGATGTAAGAAATCATTTTATGGTTTATGGAAGTTGTGGAGTGGTGATATTATTAATTGGTTTAATTTGGTATTTGAAAATGGGCTTTCTTTTAAAAGGAAAATAAAAGTTTTTTTAAAATTTAGAGAGGAGATTTCCTAGTTGGGCTCCTCAAGCTCGGGATACGCTTTAGGTCCCGGGTTGGGGTGCTCACAGTTGGTACCAGAGCTTAGTTTAGAGGTCAAGGGTAGATGTCTAAACTAAGGGGGAATGTGTGGTAATTAACGCCGAGTGTTTAATGCAGGAGTTCGTTCTAATGGCCGGAAGCAATGACGATCAGCGAAAGGTTCTAGGAAATGAAGGAGATATGGGTATAGGTGGAATTCAGAATGAAGAGATGATGAAATTATTCAGGATGTTTGTACATAATATGGAGAATAGAGGATCAGTTCCGAATCAACCTGAGGGGTACCAAAGTGATGGATTAGAAAGATTTGTGAAGATGAACCCACCGAGCTTTAACGGAGATCCGAATCCGTTAAAGGCAGAAAAATGGTTGGCAGAAATGAATAGGATTTTCGAGGTTATAGAAAGTCCCAACAAAGAGAAAGTTAAGTATGCCGTTTTCAAACTTGAAGGTCCAGCTGATCAGTGGTGGCAGAATTTGAAGGGAAGTTCGGAGCGGGATCATACGCCCCAGACTTGGGATAATTTCACCAAACAGTTCGAGGATTATTTCATTTCGATGGTTACAAGGGATAAGAAGGAGATTGAATTCTTAAGACTAAAACAAGGGAACATGACGGTGAATCAGTATTCGGTCCGGTTTGAGGAATTAGCTAAGTGTTGCCCTCATTTGGTATCGCATGAAGTGAAAAGGGTTCAGAAGTTTATAACAGGTTTGAGGAGTGAGTTTAGGAAGAAATTATGGATTGATAGTTTCACCGATTATCAGACACTCATAGATAGAGCATATAAGGTCGAGAAGGACATTGAGGAAAATAGTGGAAGATCCGGAAGTGAGATTGGAAACAAGCCAAAGTGTATAGGACAAGGATCCAAAATCAGTAGAGGACAGCCAAGGACTTTAACTTCAGGAAGTGTGAGAGGAGAGTTTGTTGTAGCTTCTTCATCTAGGCCAAAATCCAAACAGTATGGGATGATTTGTAAATTTTGTAAGAAGGTGGGACATACCGAAGATCGGTGTTGGAGTAAGCAAGGCAAGTGTATTAATTGTGGAGAGATAGGACACTTTAGGAGAAATTGCCCAAGGTTGCAGCGGGGACAAGCTTTAAGCAGCGGTCAGCCGGGTGGACGACAAAGAAGTGGTACCAAAAGAGATAACGAAGGGGAACCGAAAGAGAAGGTCTATGGTCGAGTACATGTTTCGAACCTAGGAGAGATAGCTTCCTCAGAGGTTACTAGAGGAATACTCCCTGTCTCAGTAGTAGGGGTCATATTTTATAGATCCTGTTGCATATCATTTATGTTTGGCATCACATTTTGCTTATGTGTGACATACATTGTTTGAGATATTGTTTTATTGTTAGAGGATTCTGCTCTTATGAGAGGATACCTTGAACCTCCCTTGATTTACCACGATAGTGATGTGGTCATGACTGAGCATGTATTGCCAGTTGATTTGGTATGATTTCCAATTTGCAAAAATGAGATATACTTGACCTGGAGGGTTAAGTAGTTATTATGCATTGGTAGACTATCATAAGAAATGAGTCTTCTTTTCTATACCCAATTTGATTATATTGGTATTTGATATAGATAAACCTTTATATGGTATTCTTGTTATATATGTGTTTAAGCCAGAAAAATGTTGGTTAAAAAGTGAAAAAGGTATTTGGTTGGTGTTAGACTTGCATAAGAAGTCTTTCCGGAAAATTTTCGTGCTAGTTGTGAGTAGATGGTAATTGTATTTTCATCAAGGTATCGCATGTGTTGATTCTAAGTTTGATAAGCAGAATTTTTAAGCCTTATTTTGATGGCTTTATGGTAATTAGAATTGGGGGTCTCTTTGTTAATTAAAGTTCCGAGAGGATCATGAAAGTCATTGGAGGATAGGGTTAATAATCTTTGGTGAGAAGTCCTTGTATGCAAAGTTTAGCTAGTGTGAGTTGACTCGAGATGTTTCCAAAATTTGGGGTTCTATAGTTTAAGCTTGGAAGTTACTATGGATCTTACGAGGATTGTGTCCGTAATCTTTGAGGTTGGCAAAGTGCTACTAAAGGAATTCTTAAGGAATTCTATAGAATTATAAAACCGTTGGTTTAGATAACTCGGAAGGATACCAATGGTGTAAGATGTAATAATAATGGGCATATTGGTAGAAATGGAGAATAAAGTAACTATAGATCCTATCCTTACCTTACCTAATGAATGTGAGAATTTTGTGAATTATAAGTGCGTATTAAAGGAAGATTTGATTGTGATATTAAGAGAAATGTGAAAGTGATAACGTATGCTTTGAGGAAGTTAACTTAGATAGAGCGGAAATTTTCTTATTCCTTACTTAAGAGTGACTACAATTGTGTTGCGTTATCTAAGTAAGAATCTTATCTTTTTGAAGTTTCCTTTTGAGAATTGTGACCGATCCTATGAGTTTGGAGAATTTAGTTATTCGAGGGGGAGAGATCTATAAGCCTAAGAGATGGTTGGAACTATTAAAAGATTTTAATTGCGTCATTTTATATTATCCGGAAAAGTTATTGTGATTTCGAATGCGATTTGCCGAAAGGCTTATGTGTCGTCAAGCGTATCCTTTGAGTATTAAGGCGAGACATTGTTGCAATTAGTCAGGATAGGCCCATAGAATGTGGAGACTTTAAAGGAAGTCCAACGGTGATTCAGAATTTAATAGGATTAGAGGATAGTCACAAGATGAGGAGATTATCCAGAATATTGAAGAATAGATTGTGTGTTGAATTTCTTTTCAACTGGAGAAGTTCTATTAATCTTAAGGGAGTTTAGTATAATAGCAGTTTAGTCTAGCATTGAATGGGTATTATCTAAAGATTGGTATGAGAAAATTTATTTATGATCCTTCGTACGTGTGGAATTCTGCAATTAAGGATGTTTAGACAAATTTGAATTATATGGGGAAAACGTTGAGAGTTATTAGGATTTCAATTCCGGGATTAAATTCTAAGGTGTTGATAATGTACATAAGAATCATGACTTGAGGAAACTAGTTGAAAGTGGTAAATTGAAATGTTTGGGAAAGTACCCCTTGTTATGGATCATTAAGGTAATCAAGTTTAAAATTCGGGACGAATTTTCTTTAAGGAGGAGTGAATGTAACGACCCTAAACCTAGGCACCGAATTTTAATATCATATTGTGTGCTTTTAATATTATTGTTAATATTATGTGTCCATTTTTATATACTCGAATTCTTATATTAGGATAAATGATAGGAAAATAAATTAATGTTCAAAAAGAAATATAATAATAAAAACATGAATAAAATAGGGAAGGAGGAATTAAGTATGAAGAATAAATATTTGAGTAGGAGAATTTTAATTTAAAAACATTGGGAAAAATTTAAATGTAAGTGGCTTTTGGTGAAAGCCTAGGTAGGATAGTTGTGGGGGGGGGGACCCTTTCCCTAAATCACTCCCCATCCTCCTCATTTGTCAACAACACCCATACCCCTTCCCATGCTCCCTCAACCATCCGACCTCCCTCCTCCTTTTCTCATCATTTTCATCTTCTTCCTCTTTCTTTTCTCTACATTCTCCATGGAAGAGTCTTGGTGAAAGCTTCTCTCTCTTAAACTTATCCCAAGATCATTTCTTGCTCATTTTTAGATCCAAGTGTCCTTTTGAGAGTGGATCATCTCAAGGAATTGATCAAGCCTAGAAAAGCTTCATTTCATCTTGTTCTAGCTAAGGTGAGTTGTTATGATTTCCCTTCTCTTACTTGTTCATACTCTCCTTAATGTTCTCCTTGTTCTTTGATGTTGGGTTCATGCTTTGGGAATTTTATAGGAGTTGAATGGGTAGTAAATGGAATAGAATGAAGTTTGTGATCTTGGAAGATAACCTAGAGGATTTGAAATGGGTGAAGGTTATAATGATAAATAATTTAGAATCACTTATTTTGGGTTTATATGATTTTATGATAACCTTGTTGAATTAGAAAATTCTTGGTGTTCATGAGTATAAGAAGTATGGTAAAGGAAAGAAAAAATGGTAAGAGACAAAAAGGGGAACTTAGGAATTTCTGGCCCAGGCACTTGGGCGGTCGCCCAAAGGGGCATGAGCGGCCGCCCATGTGTCCAGAGAACATATTGCTTGAAAAACCCTCTTGGGCGGTCGCCCAAGAGGTATGGGCGGTCGCCCAAGACCCCAGGAAACTGAACTTTGAATCTGAATCAGAATTTGTGTAGCAACCTTGTTTGGTCCCTTATAGATTGTGACTCCCACTTAGTAAATTAAGCTTGAACCTTCATAGAGGCCTTGTCTTATTGTATAATGATCTTGTAGGATGGATTGAGAATCCTAACCACTATAAATTAATGGAACCTAATCACTTTCGGATATTAATCAACCCTTCTCAACTTAGATTAAAGTAGAACTTGGGCTACTTAAGCATTGTGACTACAACTTAATAATTTAACTTGAATCTCTATCAGGACCTTGTAATATGGATCATTGTCCGGGAAACAATTGTTAAGTTTGATTAGTACTTCACCAAAATAGTTCCAACTTGGGAAATAGATCTTGAACTTTTATTAAGGTTATTCGAGGTTGTATAATGAAAATGTAGGAATGATTTATGATACATAGTGGCCTTACTTACTCCATATCTTTGGTGAGTAGTTGCAATAGTATAGAAGCTATAGGTTCACTATTGAGCTAGTTAGTAATGGGTATGTATCACCTTGTGACATTGTTATCCCAAGTTGTGGAATTATTGATTATATGGTTATCATAATATTCTAAGTATGGACTATTAGACATACTGTTATGTGCATCCCAAGTGTGGAATATTTGACTTGTTGTTACATTGCATCCCAAGTGTGGATTATTTGGTTATATGGTTACCTTACTTGAATTTGTATTCATTGATGGTATTGATTAGCATGAGTATGCATTACCATGTTGTTATATTATGATGCATAGTGTACTAAATGGTTGTTGCACTATGGTATTGATTTCATGAGTATACATTACCATGTTGTTATATGATTATCCCTTTTAGTGGATTATGTTTCAAGTATCTATATTTGTGCTTGAACATGTTGATATTCGGGGTATGATGGAATTCAATCAATTATGGATTTGTTCTATAAGTGATTGAAGGTTCATCATACACAGGACCGTCCCCTCTGTGGCCATGAGTGGGTGTGCTAACGATCGTATTGACCCAAAAGGCTTTACGGACTGTTGCGATTGGTGTACGGGGGAATGCTTCGTATTAAGCCTAAAGCTTTACGGTTAGCGATCTTATTGTTTGATACTCTATTATAGGTATCTTTTCTTATATGAATCTCTCGGAGTATGAGTCCTATAAGAGGTGAATGTGCTGAGGCAATTCACCAAAGAGTGGAGTTTTACTCCCACGTTGTACGACTTATTGTTCAGACGGGAAAAGGTAAAATGAGGTAACGTAAGGTGTTTACCGCTTTTATAATGTGTTATGTGCTACCATGCTATGTGTTGCATCTTGTTTGGCATCTTGCTGCATTCATAATAGCTCATTGAGATTTATTCTCACCCCTTCCCTTTACTGTTTTAGATTGTGCTGAGACAGGTGACTGGAACCAGTGAGGCCGGGGTTAAATTGTGGACTTTTGCTTTTGGGGACTTGTCAGGTTAAGTGTATAAGTTGGTTGTCTGGGTGTATTTATTTAGTAAAACTCTTTTGAGAAGATGTGTATAAACTCTTTTGTAAAACAAAGTTAAGTATGAGTTTCGATGTAAGAAATCATTTTATGGTTTATGGAAGTTGTGGAGTGGTGATATTATTAATTGGTTTAATTTGGTATTTGAAAATGGGCTTTCTTTTAAAAGGAAAATAAATTTTTTTTTAAAATTTAGAGAGGAGATTTCCTAGTTGGGCTCCTCAAGCTCGGGATACGCTTTAGGTCCCGGGTTGGGGTGCTCACACATGGAGTCGGCGATGAGAGAGACGAAGGGTTAATTGGGATTCTAGAATGACCTAGGTGTTTTGTTTTGATTTTATATCTTGGTTAGAATAAGTGGGTTTCTTGGTTAGAATAAGTGGGTGATTAGTGGTAGGTTTGTAAGTTAAGTCTAATTATTGGTTTAATTAAGCAATTGTTAAGTCAGTAATTTAAAATATATTGGTTGGTTAAAAAGTGGTTTTTTTGTAAATATATCAACTTATAGTGGCATATGTATAAAAGTCACTGTTCAAAACTTTCCATTTTAGAAAAAGGACTCTTACTCTGGGACGAACCAAAAAAGAAAATAGGACCCTTACTCTGGGACGGAGGGAGTATAATATTGCATAATAACTTATGGGTTATTTAAATTAATGAGAAAATTGATTTATCCAAAAAGGAATTTACGGGTAAAATTCCCTTAAAAAAATATAAAAAAAACATTGTGAGAAAAAAAAAAGTGAATACATTGAGACCTACTCCCTCCTTCCCACTACAAACTACTCCCTCTATCCCGTTACAAATCACACACTTTCTATTTTGGGCGTCTCATTACAAACCGCACACTTCCTAAAATGGCAAAGAATTTTTACTATTTCCTCCACTCATTCTCTCTCCTACATTATTTTAATACTCACAACACCATTATAATTTACTATTCCCTCCATTCATTCTCTCTCCTATTTTACTTTTACACTCACAACATTTATATCATTATTTTTTTCCTTAATTTCCGCGTAAACAGTAACAGCGCGGTTACTAACGGGACAGAGGGAGTACACATTTTCCTCGTTAGGTGTCTCATTACAAACTACACACTTACTAAAATTGAAATGTTTTATTATTTTTATATTGATAGGGCTCACATGTAATAATTACAACAACAATTCAATTATTATTTCATACCACATTTTTTCTCTTCTACCTCAATTTTCATACTCACAACACCTATTAAACTACACTTTTAAAAAAAAAATTGCAAACAGTAACTAGAAATATTGTAGTGAAACTGAGGTAGTATAATTTAGTCATTAGTTTTGCCATGAACGAATCAATGGCTGCTGAAGATATTTTATACTCCCTCCGTCTCAATAGTAGCTTTCCATTTTGTCATTTTGGGTGTCCCGTTAATAGCTTCCACTTTCCTTTTTTGGCAAAGGAATCTTTACTATTCCCTCCACTCATTCTCTTTCCTACATTATTTTAATACTCACAACACTATTATAATTTACTATTCCCTCCACTCATTCTCTCTCCTATTTTCAAATTACACTCACAACATTTTTACTTCCCCCTCATTTTATTAATTTGCGTGCAACACTACTAGAAACAGTGTATTTACCGACGGACATTTACCGACGGACTGGGTCCGTCGGTAATACCGACGGAAAACAAATAGATACCGACGGAAATTAATTTCATTTTACCGGGAATTTTTTTTTAAAAAATTTCGTGTAGTCCGTCGGTAATTTAAAAATGTCCGCCGGTAATTCCTTGGTGTTACCGACGGACAGTGTCCGTCGGTATTACCGACGGCCACGTCCGTCGGTAAATACACCCTATATATAATGAAAAAATCTCATTTCTTAATTACGCCTTCATTTTTACGTACGCCCTCTCCTCTCTCTCTCAGTTCGCGAACGGAACCCTAGCGCCTCGCCGTTGCCGTCGCTGTCTTCGGTAAGTTTCTTCTCAATCGCTTAATTCCTCTCTCACTCGATTTCTCCCTCTCACTCTCTCTCTCTCATCAGTAATTCGCGAACAAACGCCGTCTCCGCCGTGGAAGCCGTTCGCCGTTGCCGTCTCCGTCGCCGGCCGGTAAGCTCTCTTTCTCTCTCTCAATCCCTTTCTCTCTCTCACTCGATTTCTCTCTCTCACTCGCTTTCTCTCTCTCTCTCTCTCTCGCCGCCCTAGTCTTGCCGTTGCCGCCGAGCCCGCCGTTCGCCGTCGTTGTCTCCGTCACCGGTAAGCTCTCTTTCTCTCTCTCTCTCACTGGATTTCTCTCTCTCTCTCAGTTCGCGATTACAAATCTTTGCCTAATTTTGAAAAAAATTACTTAACTGTGTATAAAGGGACTAAAAGAAAAAATAGAAAAAAATTGGTACAAAGGGACTGAAAGAAAAAATAGAAAAAAAATTGGTACAAAGGGACTGAACAAAGGGACTGTGTATAATAATTGTTGAAAAAAATTAAGAAAGTATATTTGGTAACTGTGTATGTATAATTGTTGAAAAAAATTAAGAGGATGGAAAAATGAGGTTGAAGCTAATTAGGGTTCAGATTTGTGTGCTTTTCAAATCTCCCATTGTTGGGTACATTTACATTGCTAGTAGGGTTATGTTGTTGATGTAATTTGTAGGTCTTTTATGTAAATTGTTTGAAGATGATGGTTCGAAACTGTAGTGAGATTAGGGTTTATGCTTGTTGGTTATAGTACCTTTGTTATAATAGTGAAGATTAATGGTTAAATGTTGGAATTTTGGTTTTAATTTGTCCTTTAGAGCAAATTTGAGAAAAAAATAACTGATTATTCATTTTAGGATGAATGTAGTAAAATATTCCAAACAACACATATGCACGCAAATGGGTTACGCTCATAGCACATGGCACATTTTGACTGTTATGCGTGGATAGGATGGTCGCATAGCGCCTTCCATAGTCTATGCGCTCGCATGGCTTCCAAAATGCTCCTCCATATATTCTACTTTCTTTTCCTTTACCTCAAGTATTTTGGCTCCGACTCAAACTTTCACTGCTTAATCTTTCGTACCAACAATACTCCTCGTCGTTAGTTTAGACTCTATATCCCAACATAAATTACGGTTAATTTAAAAAAATAAAAGTCATGTTTGAATTAACAAATTTTAAATGATGATTATATAAAAAAGAAAAATATTACCGATAAATATTGCCTGTTACAAAACAAATGTCGCATTTAAATAGTTAACGTTTTTATAAAAATGTTTTATAATTTGTACATTGCTTTGCTTGTACAGGAAAAATTGCACTAAATCATTTAATTTTTCTAAAATAAAATATTTATTTTGAAAAGAATTAAAATGAAAATAACAATGTTTATTTTGGTACAAAGGGACTAAAAGAAAAAATAGAAAAAAATTGGTACAAAGGGACTGAACAGTATAAAAAAAACAAAATAAATAAAAAATAAAATAAATAATAAAATAATAATAATAATAATAATAATAATAATAAATAATAATAATAATAATAATAATAATAATAAATATAATAATAATAAATAAAATATAAAATAAAAAATAAAAATAAAAAATAAAAAAACAAAATAAATAAATAAATAAAATAAATAATAGTAAAATAATAATAATAATAAATAATAATAATAATAAAAAATATAATAATAATAAATAAAAAATAAAATAAACAATAAAAATAAAAAATAAAAAAAACAAAATAAATAAATAAATAAATAAATAAAATAAATAATAATAAAATAATAATAATAATAATGAATAATAATAATAATAATAAAAATATAATAATAAAAAAATAAAAAATAAAATAAAAAATAAAAATAAAAATAAAAAAACAAAATAAATAAATAAATAATAATAATAATAATAATAATAATAATAAATATAAAAATAAAAAATAAAAATAAATAAAAAATAAAAATAAAAATAAAAATATACATATATGTATATATATAAATAAGATGGGAGCCTTTCTCACACACAGCTATCAAAATCCGTCCATCTTTGATCAAGAAAGATAGAGCAAATAAGTTCTTGTCAGTTTGAGCAAAGGATTTTCTGTTTAATAAGAGTTTTTCAGCCATCGTCCTTCTCTCTCTATGATCAACATCAGCCATGTTCTTGTCCGGTCTTCTGCTTTATCGAGTGTCATTAGTAAAAACAAGGTAGCGATATAACACCAAAGTGAAGAGAAAACAGATCTTTCCTCCAATTTTTTAATCTACCTTCCATTTGCAAGATCGATTGCGAATCTTCCTCACGGCATGAAAGCCGGCGGTGTTGCTCTCAATCTCATGGTTGCTTCGCAAAACATGCAAAGCAACCGTGAGATTGAGGGCAACACCGCCAGCTTTCAAGCTCCTGAGGAAGATTCCGCAATCAGATCTTGGGTAAATGGAAGGTGAAGATTGAAAAAATTGAGTGGAAGCCTTGTTTTCTCTTCACTCGGTGTTATATCGTTACCTTGTTTTTACTTGTGACCGTATACCACCAGTGAAGAGTAAAACAGGCACTCACAAGAACATGGCTGTGATGTTTGAGATCCTTAGAGAGGAGGACAGTGAAACTGAAAAAATCTATATTAAACAAAAAATCTTTTGCTCAAACAGTCGAGAACTTGTTTGCTCTGTCTTTCTTGGTCTAAGCTGAGATAGGGTTTTGATTGTTGTGGATGATAACGACTCTCATCTTGTTTATTGATCAAAATTATGCATGTTATGGTAATGAATAAAAATTATGCACGATTATATGATTTGTAAATATCATTATTGTCTATTAAAATTGCTTGATTTTCGATTATAAAGCAAGTAGACATGAATTGTCCTTTCACCCTAGAGAATGATATACTTAACAACAAAGAATTAAATATTAATATTTAAAATTATTCACATCCACCTAAACCGACTACCGAGACCAATTTGTGTTGAAAATTCTGATGTTCCAGAAGCCGGTGTGAATTTGGGTTTGTCTTTTATATCAATAAACCTAAATGAAGTGTCTTTTTATTTATATATATATATTGATATATTGTTTTTATTTGTATATATAATATACTAGTTTAGATATGTCGGGTCGAGGTGGCAATCGTTCAAAGAGAGGCAAGGTTGCGGGTTTTGTCCATCGTCTTGTTTCTCCAAGGACTGGAGGGAGGGGCTCTACGTCTGGTTCAAGACGTAGTGATGATGATTTGAGCAGTCAAGGTAATGTAAGCTCTAGTGTTCCAGTTAGTGAACCATTCGGACGGGTTCACTTGGACGCAATTATTAATGAGGATGGAAAAATGGAAATATCTATCTCTCCCAGTGGCCAGTAAGTATTATTTAATTGTAAATGTCATATATATAATGTTTACATTTTATTATTGTCTTTTTATTTGTATATATATTGATATATTGTTTTTCAATTAATATCTTATAGGTTTATACATGGTGGTTGTCAAGATCCCGCTAGATGGTTTGGGGATTTATTCAGCGGGTATAATTTTGAGGAATTTTATCCCACCCCGAAGTCAATATCAAAAGAGGTGTACGCTATCTGGTATAGCCAGTTTCAGGTAAAATTACTTAATTCTCTTTCCTTTGTAAAGTTTGTAAACTATTCCCTTGTTTATTTAACTACTTTTACTATTTTTGTAGCACTTATATTCATGCCCTGGGTGTACCGACGTTCAAATCGAGGCGGCTTTCAAGAAATTGGTTGCTAAGCGGTACGCTGGAAAAGTGTACGACATGAAAAGAAAGTGGCTGAATGATGGTTTGCCTCCAACTAATTTCTCCACTAGTGCGTGGGAGCAGTGGGAAGCCTATTGGAACAGTGAGAAATTTCAAAAAAGTTCAGAAATTGCAAAGAAGAATAGGAACTCACAAGAGGGGCGGGGGAGTGTGCACACTGGAGGATCAATTAACTTCAGCGAGAGTTGGTCCAGAATGGTAAACTTCATTTATTATTCGTTTGTAAATTAATGTGACCTCTATTTGATTCATATATTGTTATTATTTGATAGGCTTTTTAAAGTTTTAATTTTTTTATATGTTAAGCGTTTGAAACACGGAGATGATGAGGCTGATGGTCTTCTTTGCTTTTACGGCTACACATACTACGGAGGCTGCTGATGGCTCAGGGCCACAATGGGTCAACCCTTATTACCAGACCCTTTATGTAAGTGTTAATAGTATTTTCTATTAGTAAATTATAAATTATTTAGTTAAATAAATATTATTTTCTACCATAGTGTATAATGTATTTTTTTCTTTTCAGGAAGAGTATGATAGGCGGGCTCGTGAGGAGGCTATTGAAGAAGGAAGTTTGGCTCCTGAGAGCACCGAGCGGCCCGCCTTTCGTGAAAAGCTTTGGGCGGCCATTGTCCTCCGAGACAAGCAACCAAAGGGAGACCGCTTGCCTGGATTCGGAGGACATGGTGCGGGGTATTTTAACATGCCATTCAGCAGCCCTACTACGCAATACTTTTCATCTTCTTCCTCCGGCGGCAGTCATCATGTGGACCAAGAAGCGTTTGATGATCGGGTCAACAGAGAGGTTGAGAGGCGAGTGGAGCTGATCCCGCAGCCAGTGCGAGCCCAGGTGGATGCGCGGATGGAGGCGCAGGTGGAGGCCCATGTGCAGACCCAGATGCAGACCCAGGTTTCAGCCCAGGTGCAGAGGCTAGTGGAGCAACAGCTTGAGCAGCGCATGCAACAATACTTGGCTACCATGAATTTGCAATCACAGCCACAGCCACAGCCACGTAATAGCGGTAACGCTTCTGATGAGTCAGTTGGTCAATACCTTAGGCGAAGTGGCGGTGGTAGTGGCGATGGTAGCGGTAGCGGCAGCGGCAGCGCTCGTGGTCAGGGTCGTGGTTGATTGACATTCATTTTATTTGGCTGACATGTAATGTAAACAAATATATTTTGTTTCCCTTTCCCTTCCCTTTTCCCCAAGCGAAATAATTTTCTTTTTCCCTTTTCCCCTTTCCCCTTCCCCTTTTCCCTTTTCCCCTTTCCCTTTTCCCTTTCCCCTTTTCCCTTTCCCATTACCCCTTATCCCTTTCCCATTACCCCTTTTCCCTTTGTTTGTAGTTTGTTTGTGTTTCTTTTATAATGGGATTTGTTTAAAACAGGTTTGACAGGTTTATCCCTTTCCCATTACCCTTTTTCCCTTTGTTTGTAGTTTGTTTGTTGTTGGGATTTGTTTAAAACAGGTTTGACAGGTTTACAGGTGGTTTAATAATAAAACATAATTTTTTTAAAAAAATCTGGCCAGATTACCGACGGAAATTTTCGTCGGTAAATTAATAAAAAAAATAAATAATACTCATTTCCGGCGGAAATATCCGTCGGAAAATAATAAAAATTAAAAAAATAAAACTCATTACCGACGGATATATCCGTCGATTTACGGTTTAGATTTCCGACGGACATATCCGACGGTAAATTTTATGGATTCCGACGGTTATAACCGTCGGTAATGGTTTTATTTACCGACGGATAATTCCATCGGTAACCTCCGGCAATTGCTCCGGTTAACCGGCCGGCATTGCTCATTTTCGACGGACGGTTCCCGACGGAATTTCAGATTTTTCGGCGGACAATCCGCCGGTATTTCCGGCGGAATTTTTCCGTCGGTATTACCAACAAATTATTTCCGACGGAACTCGACGGACGAATTCCGTCGGTAATATCCATTTACCGTCGGAAATTTGGAATTACCGACGGAAATTTCCGTCGGTAAAAGGCCTGTTTCTAGTAGTGCAACCCAAAAATTGGACAGCTACTATTAGGACGGAAGGAGTATCTCTTATCGACTAGTGGGTAATTTGTGATTTGCATGAAAAATTAATTTGCTATTTTTTAATATTTTGCTTCTTTTGCATTTATAAATTGAGAATTGTGGAGAATTATATTGATTTTTTTTTTTTTTTTTGTAGTATACATCGAAATTTAATAATACAAATGACTTATTATTGTTATAAGTTAACTTATAATTTAATACTTCAGCTGATTGAATTAATAATAGTAACTATTATCTTTGATAATTCTAATATATATAGTTAATATTAAATTAAATAATTTGATTTAATATTTATAATAACTATTGTGATTAATTAATATTATTAGCTAAAATTAGAAAAGTCTGTAATGTACATCGTCTCGTCTGATGTATTAGTAGAATAATATATTTACTATATTTTAGAAAAGTAGTGTTCATAGTTATGTTTAAGTATTTAACAAGCATAGTAACCATCATCTTAAATTAAAAATTAGATGCAATAGTGATCTTATAAATTAAGTTGAACAGCTAATGGTTATCATATATACTAATTATTATGTCAAACATTAATAGTTATCCTAAACAGTAATTATTATAAATAAGTTTAATACTATTACCTAAAATATTTCAATGTATTAGAAAAATAAAGTTTCTAATTATAATTTACTATAATAGTATCTATTCCTTAAATAGTAAGTTTGATGGTTACCTTATATAATAACTATTGTGATAAATAACAGTATTACTAATAATAAGTTAAATGATAATAGTTACCCTAAATAGTAACTATTATAATTAATTAATACTATTAATAGTAATAGTTGTCATATAATACTACATTCGTTCCACAATAAGGTTCCTATTTTGACTATACATGGTTATTAAAAAAAGTAATTGCTATGAGTATAAAAATAAAATATGAGAGAAAAAGAAGGAAGTATTAAGTGTGTTGTTATTTTGAGTGTAGCAAGTGTGTTATATTGTCCATTTTATAAATAAAGAAAACAAAGAACTTTATTATGGGACCTACCAAAAAAAAAAAGAAAATAAAAACCTTAATTAATATGGGAATGAGGAAATAACTATTATGCTTAACTAATACTATTAATAATAATAGTTACCTTACACAATAACTATTGTGCTTAAATAATATTATTCATTAATAGTAATGGTTAGATTTTTTTTTCAAAATATAGGTTTTTAAAAACTTATATATCAAAATAACATCCTAAAAAATTTATATACCAAAGTAACACTTTTTATGGTATTCCGGAAGTGGTAATTCCGGAATAAGGTAATCCGGAACTACCATTTCCGGAATTCAAAAAAATTTTTTTTTTTTTTTAAATCCGAAACTGCCATTTTCGGAATTAATTTTTTTTTTTTGCAAAACTGAATACTGACAAATTGTGTGAAAAATTGGGATTGATTAATTATGTGAGATTTTTAGGGAGTTTCTATTTGAACAATTAAAATTCTATTTGCACAAAGTTTTGTCTTTTCCGAGATGTAATGATGTCAAAATTTACGGTTTAGTTTTCAAAGCATTTATTGATTTCGAAATTTGTGCTTCAAATCCTATAATCTACTACCATAATTCCTCTACATAGTTCCTCTACTGAAATTAATTAATTGCATGCTTCTTTCTTTGAATTCCATTAGACCTCATCTCTCCTTTTTTTTTTTCCTTTCTTATTTTCTGTTTTCTATACAATTTCAGAAATATTTAATTTATTGATATATAATGAATATTTAATTTCTTTCTTCTTATCAACATTTTATCTCAAATAAAACAACATTTTTATAAATTAATACTCCATTCATTCACAGATAAATAGTATATATTTTTTGTCAACTTATTTAAATTTTGACACAAAAGAACAAATAAGGTGACACATTTTTTTTGAATCGGAAGAAGTATTATCAAAGAATATTTATCAAACAAAGGATTAAAAATCTTTTTTTATTTTAAAAGAAATTGTTAGTGTCTCAAATTAATTAACGCACGTATAAGTAAGAGCGATAAAAAAAAATGATGTAAAATGGTCAAAAATTATATTTAAAATTATTGTTTCCTTCGTACCAAACTAATAGTTCTATTTTTCTTTTTGGTATAGATAGATACCAAACTAATAGTCTTACTTTGGTTTATTTTGAAAATGACAAATAATGAATACTCCCTCCGTCACATCTTAAACTTCACCAATTATTCAAAAGGGCGTCCCGTTACAAGCTTCACATTTCCTAAAATGAAAAAGGTTTATTAATATTCTATTATATCCACTAACTTTTCTCTCTCACACATTTAAATTATGGGTCCACTTGTCATATCCACTCACTTCTTCCCTCTCACAATCCTTCTCTCACTCCCATTATTTTTGAATATATATATTATTATCTTAATTTGCGTGCTTCACCGAAATGGTGAAGCTTAACCTGGGACGGAGGGAGTATTGTTTTAAATATTTATATCATCTTCCTTTTGTAGAATTATATAAAAAAATCCTTACTACTTTATTTTATTTTTACTCACTTGAATCACCCATAGTATTTTGGACAATTATATATTCAACTCACTTGCACTACAAGAAATTACACTATTTACGGCGGCTTGCAGTCGTCGTAAGTAGTAGGCGGGGCCACCGTAAATACTATATACGGCCGCTGCTCGACGGTTTATTTGTCGCCTTATGTGGTAGCGTCGTATTTATATTTACGGCGAATATTACCGCCGTAAATACAAATACGGCGGATATATAATGAAATACAATTACGTGCGTTAATTAATTTGAGACCCTAACAATTTCTTTTAAAATAAAAAAAGATTTTTAATCCTTTGTTTGATAAATATTCTTTGATAATACTTCTTCCGATTCAAAAAAAATGTGTCACCTTATTTGTTCTTTTGTGTCAAAATTTAAATAAGTTGACAAAAAATATATACTATTTATCTGTGAATGAATGGAGTATTAATTTATAAAAATATTGTTTTATTTGAGATAAAATGTTGATAAGAAGAAAGAAATTAAATATTCATTATATATCAATAAATTAAATATTTAAAATTGTATAGAAAACGTAAAAATAAGAAAGAAAAAAAAAAAAAAAAAAAAAAGGAGAGATGAGGTCTAATGGAATTCAAAGAAAGAAGCATGCAATTAATTAATTTCAGTAGAGGAACTATGTAGAGAAATTATGGTAGTAGATTATAGGATTTGAAGCACAAATTTCGAAATCAATAAATGCTTTGAAAACTAAACTGTAACTTTTGACATCATTACATCTTGGAAAAGACAAAACTTTGTGCAAATAGAATTTTAATTGTTCAAATAGAAACTCCCTAAAAATCTCACATAATTAATCAATCCCAATTTTTCACACAATTTGTCAGTGTTAAATTGCAAAAAAAAAAAAAAAAATTTAATTCCGAAAATGGCAGTTCCGGATTTAAAAAAAAAAAATTTTTTTTGAATTCCGGAAATGGTAGTTCCGGATTACCTTATTCCGGAATTACCACTTCCGGAATACCATAAAAAGTGTTACTTTGGTATATAAATTTTTTAGGATGTTATTTTGATATATAAGTTTTTAAAAACCTATATTTTGAAAAAAAATCGTAATAGTTACCTATATAATACACTATTATGATTAGCTAATACTATTAATAGTAACAGTACCTTATATATATAGTAACTATTATTATTAACTAATACTATTAATAATTAACATATAGTACCTTATATAGTAACTATTATTATTAACTAATACTATTAATAATTAACATATACTCTCTCCGTCCCGGAACAATTTTCACAAACACTATTTGCACTGGTTTTAAGGAGGGAGTATTATATTGAAAGTGTTGTGAGTGTGAAAATAAAATAGGAGAGAGAATGAGTGGAGAGAATAGTAAATTATAATGGTGTTGTGAGTATTAAAATAATGTAGGAGAGAGAATGAGTGGAGGGAATAGTAAAGATTCCTTTCCATTTTAGGTAAGTTTTAAATGTGTGAAGTAAGTTTTGGAACGCCCAAAAGGGAAAGTGTGAAGATTGTTCCGGGACGGAGGGAGTATAGTATCTATTATGATTAATCAATACTATCAATAGTAATAGTTAATATATGTTGTAACTATTATGATTAAATAATATTATTAATAATAATAGTTAACATATATATTAACTATTAAAATTAATTAATGCTATTAATAGCAATAATTAACCTATATAGTAATTATTATTATTAACTAATAGTATTAGCTTAGAAGAGAAAAATAAAAAGTCACCTAATTAAGGGGCTAAAGATGATGTGCCCCACCAAAATCAAGATTCACCCAAAGTTTATCTATATGGCATTACCTAAGAGCATGCACAATACATCAAGTCGCTCAACTTCTGCAATGGTGAGCGAATTTTCGCTCAGACCCCTGAGCGAAACTGTTTCGCTCAAAGTTTGAGCGAAATTGTGTGTGAACCCAAAACGGATTAAAAGTTTATTTTTTAATTTTGATTTACCCAAAACGACGTCGTTTATGCAATATATCAAAAAAGTTCATAATTTTTTTTCGCCTATAAATAGAGCCTAATATTGTATAGGTTATTCACACCTCTTCTTCCCTATTTTCTCTCTTTAAGCTTAAGTTAAAAATATTTTTTGAATTTTTGATTATGGATAATTACGGAAACAATTCTGGATATGATTATAATCAAGCATGATTCGAAGAAATGTTGCTTTCTTTAATTATCGTATTGTGGTGCTCTTTGTTACATATTGTGTTTTGTCAAATCAAATGAATGGCATTTGTAGTCTAGTTGTCAATAAATGAATGGCATCAAGAAGCTGATTATTATCATGAAATCTAGTTCTTTTGTCCACACACATATTGTATAGTCTAATCAATTTTTTAAAAAAATTGGATACTAGTATACCAATAAATAGAAAAACTCTGAGCAAGTTCACATGCGTAGTGTATTATTTGACACGATCAGCTTTAATTTCAACTCATCTCCATTATTTGTCAAGAGTCAGGAATCCAATAAATTATAACTGTTAATTGAACGTCATCGTGAGGAATGTCATGTAATTCTCTTTAATCAATACTTTGCTCCCAGGCCGACGTACCCCCAAAAATATTCAGACGTAGATTTCGAATGGACAGACATGTCTTTCTTCGTTTGGTTGCAGAAGCGGAGCAATGTGATGAATATTTTCAACAAAAGCCTGATGCAACGGGGAGGATGGGATTGTCTACTTTACAAAAGTGCACTGGAAAGTATTGATTACATGCACTGAAAATGAAAAAATTGTCCTTTCGCCTGAAAAGGGCAATATCAAGGTCGTAGTGAAAAAGCGTCCCTGGTTTTAGAAGTCATTGCCTCACATGATCTATGAATTTGGCATTCTTTGTTTGGCATTCCAGGCACATTGAATGATATCAATGTCTTGCACCGATCTCCGGTGTTTGAAGATCTTTTAAATGGTGTGACGCCGCATGTTAGCTTCCAAGTGAATGGAAATCAATACAACAAATGATATTATCTCACTGATGGCATCTATCCACAGTGGGCTACATTCATCAATTCAATTCCCCTCGCCACAGAGGACAAACACAAATTATTTGCAAAAAGACAAGAAGCCTGCAGAAAAGACGTAGAGTATGCCTTTGGGGCGCTTCAAGCTCGGTTTGCAATACTTCGTAAACCGTCACTTGCCTGGAGTGAGGTAGTTCTTGGTAAGATAATGACAACTTGCATCATATGATTGTTGAAGATGAACGAGATCGATATAGAAATTATGATGATGCGAGTGAGTTCTGGGCGGATAAACCCAAAAATAAGGGGAAGGAAAAACAAAAGTCCACTCGAATTGATCAAGATGATACTTTCACATACACAATCGAAAATCCACCTGTTGGAAATAGTATCACCGAATACATAGCACGAAAACGAGATCTCCAAAACCGCACACCTGACTCTCAAAGCAGATTTGATTGAGCATATTTATGAGATCAGCAACTCTTAATATTATATGTAGCAATTTATCTACTATTGTCATGCTTTATTTTCGTATTTAAGTTCTGTGTTAAATTATTAATTTTATGCATTAAATGTTTTAATTACATTTAGTGGTAAGAAACAAGGACATTAAATAATTTGATAACGATTTACGTGTACATTAAAATAATTATTCTCTCATTCAAGTTTTCATTAAAATACAATGTCATTTCACCTCAAATAATTTAGGGCAAATTGCATTTTAGTTACCTGAATTTGTCGAGATGTTTCAATTGATTATCGAATTTGCATTTGTTACAAGTTGGTTATTGAGTTTATCTTTTTGTTGCAATCGGGTGTAATTTTGGATGAACCGTTAATAATCTAACGAAAAGCATAATATGTATCGCTCACGTGAGTTACTTAGGGGTATTTTGATCTTTTCCATGGAATAATGAGACTTACAACCCCCCCCCCCCTCTGTTTTTGAACAAAATTCACCCCAAATTAAATATCCACCTCCACCAAAATTCACTTCATCTTTTTCCTTAATCTCCACACTCACCAAAATTCACCCCACTTCCCTCTCTTCCATGCTAATCTTTTTGCATTAGGTTCTTGAAATCAATTACGAGGTACGTATTCTACTTCATTGTATACTCCCTCCGTCTCACAAAACATTACCCCTTTACTGTTGAGAACGGAAAATAAAAAATAATGTTATTAAAATAGGTGTTGTGAGTGGGAGGAGAGAGAATGAGTGGAGAGAATAGTAAATTTGAAAAGTGTTGTGAGTATGACAAGTGGGTCCCATGAATAAGGAAGTATTAAAAAATTTTCTTTTTAGAAAAGTGTGACGCTCAAAATAGTAAAATGGGTAATATTTTATGGGACGGAGGGAGTATTTATTTAGTGTGGTTGGTTTGATTTTGGTTCTTTGATTATTGAAACAAATTTGGTAAAATTAGGGTTACTGATTTAGTTGCATTTTTTTTTGGTATTTCTTATTACTTATTAGAGCCACGTTTTTTTAAAGTTGGTTTGAATCCATTTTCATAATTTTCTTTGATTCACTCTGAGTGGTCCCCATGTTTTTGTTATTTTTATTGATTTTTTAGTGATTGTTCCCCAAAAGTTGTACATTTCTTTTGATTTATGTTTATTTGTTTGTAAAATACTAGAGGATGGGTGGTCTATTATCATGAGGAAATATGTGTACAACAATTAAATAGTTTTATATTAATGTATAATTTTAATAGTACTTCCTTTGTTTCAAAATACTCGATGTTTTACACTTTTTATACATATTACATTAAGAAATATAATCAATGTATATAAAATAAATTAAATTATTCTCAGAGCAATTCAATTAACTAGATAATTAAATGTTTATAGAGATCTAGACTATTCATAATCATAAATAAAAGTACATTTAATAAACAATGATAAAATAATATATATATATATATATATATATATATATATATATATATATATATATATAGGTAATAGTAAAACGAACAAATATTTTGAAATAAATTTTAGTTTTCTTAAACAATAAATCTAAATAAATATATTGAGACGGATAAACTCACATAATCATTTTGTACATAAATTCACATAATCATTTAAAAGTTTATTATTTTCTTAAAAAAGTCCATCCATGCATGATGCATACATTAAAAAGTTATGAGGTGGTCTCCCATGAGAACAAGGGCATTCGTCTCATGCATGAGACGGGTCGATCCATGACCCATGGGGCATGATCCGTCACGTGGCAGCCTCTTATGGGCCAATTTTTTTTCTTTCCAAGATCCATGGGTTCGACTATTACTTTAATGTATACAAACTATTACTTTATATGTATTACTTTAATGTATACAAACTATTACTTTATATGCATAAGGAAAAACACTATTACTTTTCTGTATGTATGTATTACTTTAATGTATACAAACTATTACTTTATATGCATACAATTATTACATTATGTTATAGTAACTATTACTTTTCACAAACCGAAAAAAAAACAAAATATTTAAATTAAATTTTTTTTTTGGGCCTATGAGAGGCTGCCACGTGTCAGGGTCGGATCCATGGGTCCTGGAGCAAAATTTTTTTTGGGCGGGTCATGGATCTTACCCGTCTCTTGGGCCTATGAGAGGCTGCCACGTGGCAGGGTCGCCCCCTGGGTCATGGAGCTGGTTTAATGGGCTGGGTCATGGGTCAAAAATGACCCGTCTCATCCATGAGACGGGTCATAGTGTTCTCACATAAATTTTTGTCAAAAGTTATTGCTTCTTATAATATACAGATAAATAGTGTTTTATACATAAATTAAAGTATGAGAGTTTCGTGTAGCTAGGAAGCCTAGTCAACTCAACAGAACATGGATGTGAGCAAAAATGTGAGATACAACTGTCCATACATTCAACAATAAGCGGCGAAATAAAAATTAAATAACACAAAGATATAAACGTTTGTTGGTTCTAATCCCAGCAAACAAGACTTACGCCCAAAAAGTTTTTCACTATTAAAACAGTGTTACTTACAAAAACACAAATAAGTGAAAACGAAAATATTAAAATACTAAACCAGTTCTAATCACCTTCTATGATAAGAACAGTCACCATTTCCCAAATAGATCCTATTGTAATCAGAAGTAAAACAAAGAACTTGATGAAAAACTAGATGTGAGTTCGGATGTAAGATACAACCTTCACTCACAACCTAAAATGCTATTATGAACCATGAAGAACAACTATGAATTGTCTTCCAAATTATTCTCTAAAGCCGTGTCTTCTCAATATGTTGAAGTCTTGTATTTATAAGCACCTTTGAGAAAATCTTCAATCAATCAAACTCTTCCTTGTGCAATCCAATTCATACAAGGAAACATAAAGCACTCACAAGGAAAGAGATATGTTAGTATGTTAGTCCTAGTCTAAATACTCCGTATATGTCTATAAATAAAATATATTTACATATTAACAATTTCCTTTTTCAAATAGGACAATCTGAATCTTTGCAAGAAAGTCATAAAATCCTCTTACCAAAAATATCAATTGGATCGAATTAGAGAAGTAAATATTCAAAACTCACTCTTTCAATCTCCAAGATTCTATAATCAAGATTGATACAATCCTATTTTGACTAGAAAAATCTTTTTAGTTGAAAAATTAATCTCCAAGAAAGACATAAATCTTTTAAATTTGAAAAATATATTTTGACAAAATTATAGAGTACACATTGTACTATTTCAAAGTAAAATTTTAAGCGTCCACCCTTGAGAGGTTTGATAATTAACATTTAACAGTGCCTATTATGTTTTATAATTATAAAACGATGGATATTAATATTTAGCCAAACCTCAATGGTAGATACCAAATTACCCAACGTTACCTTTTTATCATTTAAAAAAAAAAAAAACACCATTCTCCACCTCCTGTTCAATTGGCCTAAAAACATAGTCGTCAAACCAAACATGGATTATTAAATTTTATATTTTTAAATACCTATTCTGTAAAAAAAATGCACTCAAGTTTTTTCTTATAAAAATTTAACTTAAGTATTTTTGATTCAATTCTAGCCAACAGGAGGAATTGAACTCCAGACCTCTAAGACAAAAAGAGTTAAACCACCTATTCAATATATTGTTTGGACACAAGTTCTTTAGCAAATAAGAAATACTTTAGTGCATTGATACGGGTGGATTACATATTTCTAGAGACAATTATCAAATCATTCCTCACCCTAACAAACAATATCCGATAAATTGTTACATAGAAATGATTCTTAATTTTTTAAAATGGAGTTAGTTGTAGGAAGTGTGTATGTTATATACTCCCTCCGTCCCACGTGAATGCAAACTTATTTCTATTTTGGTCCGTCCCACGTAAATGCAAACTTTCCAAAATGGCAAAGAATATTCACTATTCCACCCACTCATTCTCTCTTCTATTTCACTTTTACACTCACAATATTCTCTCTCCTCACTATTTCTCCCACTCATTCTCTCTCCTATATCACTATTTCATATTATAATTTTAAAAGTGTTGTGAGTGTGAAAATAAAATAGGAGAAAGAATGAGTGAAGGGAATAGTAAATTATAATGGTGTTGTGAGTATTAAAATAATGTAGGAGAGAGAATGAGTGGAGGAAATAGTAAAGATTCCTTTCCATTTTAGGAAATGTGCACGTAGGTTTGGGACGCCCAAAATATAAAGTGTGCACGTAGGTATGGGACGGAGGGAGTATTTGATTATATATATTGTTGTACTAATTTTGTTTTAAGATAAATTATGCTATTTTTGTGCATCGCACGGATGTACTACTAGTATACTCCCTCCGTCCCAACATAAGCTTCCCATTTTTGGCATTGCACGTAAATTAAGAAAATGGATGGGAAGAAAAAATGTTGTGAGTGTAATTTGAAAATAGGAGAGAGAATGAGTGGATGAAATAGTAAATTTGAAAAGTGTTGTGAGTGTAATAGTGAATTAGGAAAGAGAATGAGCGGAGGAAATAGTAAAGATTCTTTGTCAAAAAAGGAAAATGGAAGCTTTTAACGGGATACCCAAAATTGCAAAAAGAGAAGCTTCGGCTGGAACGGAGGGAGTATACAAAATATGAAAAATTTGGGACCCTAATTTTTTTTACTCAAGTCAACTCGTGTTCCAAGTCATTCCAAGTCAACCAAGATGAATATGATCGAATGCCTAATTTTTGTTTTGTTCTACTTTAAAAATTTGGAATCTTCTCTTGATTGTTGTCACGTTTAATAAATACTCCCTCAGTCCCGTCAAAAGTGTCACCTTTTTAGGGGTGACATGCAAATTAAGAAAAAGTGTGAGAAGAAAAAATGTTGTGAGTGTAATTTGAAAATAGGAGAGAGAATTAGTGGAGAAAATAATGAATTTAAAAAGTGTTGTGAGTGTAGAGAAGAGAGAATTAGTGGAAGGAATAGTGGATGGGATAATAGAATATTAATAAAATATTTCCTTTTTAGGAAAGGTGATACTATAAACGGGACACCCTTTTAAGTAAAAAGTAACACTTCAAATGGAACGGAGGGAGTAATTAATAGTCATATTTGAATTTTCCAAGATTATCCACGTTGGAATGGATTCTTTACTTAAAAATTAAAAGTCAAGAATAAATTGGTAAATGAATGACCACTAGGGATTAGGGATGTTAAAAAATTAATCCGTGAAATCGAACTGTACCGATAAAATTGTATCAGATCAGTAAAAATCGGATAAAACTAATAGTATTGGTCTGATTCTAGTTCCAAATTTTTATGGAACTGATTATTTGGTCTGATCCTGATTTCGAGAAAAATATATACGATCCTATACCGAAATCAGACCGATTATCTTTATATATATATATATATATGTATACATATATATATGTATACATATATATGTATACATATATATATTTATACATATACTCCCTCCGTTCCAGCGGAGTGTGGATTTTTGATCAAATTTGACCAACTTTGACCACTAATTTAAATAAATAATAATGATCCTAATAAAAATTTAAAAATTTGTTATTGTATCACACTTAATAATATTAACAATAACATTTTTTGGATTTTTATTAGGATCATTATTATTTATTTAAATTAGTGGTCAAAGTTGGTCAAGGTTGACCAAAAATCCACACTTCGCTGAAACGGAGGGAGTATATGTATACATATATATGTATACAAATATATACTCCCTCCGTCCCGGAACAATGTTCACAAACACTGTTTGCACTGGTTTTAAGGAGGGAGTATTATATTGAAAGTGTTGTGAGTGTGAAAATAAAATAGGAGAGAGAATGAGTGGAGAGAATAGTAAATTATAATGGTGTTGTGAGTATTAAAATAATGTAGGAGAGAGAATGAGTGGAGGGAATAGTAAAGATTCCTTTCCATTTTAGGTAAGTTTTAAATGTGTGAAGTAAGTTTTGGGACGCCCAAAACTTACTTCACACATTTAAAACTTACCTAAAATGGAAAGGAATCTTTACTATTCCCTCCACTCATTCTCTCTCCTACATTATTTTAATACTCACAACACCATTATAATTTACTATTCTCTCCACTCATTCTCTCTCCTATTTTATTTTCACACTCACAACACTTTCAATATAATACTCCCTCCTTAAAACCAAAGGCAACAAGAGCCATGTAAAGTAAGTTTCCTGATCGAGTATACACACACACACACACACACACACATATATATATATATATATATATATATATATATATATATATATATATATATAATTTATAATATATATTTATACTTTATTTATAATTTGAAATACTTAAAACTTCCTTCTTAAAAAAAAAGATCATAATTAATTATCTTACCTAGTTAGCTTCGATTCACTCCAACAAACCCTATCACAATATTTCTTTCATTGCGATGTTTCACCCTCGTACTCTCTCTCTCAAGTTTTCAACGCTCTTCTCCTCTCCTCTTTTTTTCTCTCTACTTGAAATCAATTTGATTCTTCAATGCTGCATGGAGCCCTGAGTTCGACTCACAAGTCCCACCACGGGACTACCAACTATCTCTCAGCGACGATGCAAACCGTAGCGGAAGATAATCTATGCCTTTCTTAGTTTTTTGCGTTAAAATTGCGTAACATACGACCTCTGTTTTTTATTGTTTTGTGTTTATGAAGCAAACAAATTGTGTTGCAGTAAAGTTGAAACTTGAATGTGTCACAGTCAACTTGATGGTGTAATATATAGCTTTTAGTTTTTATTTTTTTTTTCATGTTATGGTTAAGTTTGAAGGTGAACAATTAATGTTTAATGGTGTCTATTTTTTGGTTTGAATATTAAATATTTGTGATGATTTTATTTATTTATTTTTGTTTATTTAATTAGTGATAATATTCAATTGAATTTGTTATCGTAAAAAATATAGTATATTGTAATTTATATAATCGACAGAAACAGATCAAAACTGGACCATTAAAACCAGATCAATGAAATCGATCCTATAATGTAATGGTATATTTCTTATCCTAAATTTTTACAAAATGAAGTATTAATTAGATTCTAATTTTCTAAAATTTTCGGACCAGTGAACACCCCTTAATTGGAATTTTTTCTCAAATAATCCATTTTTAAAATTTTATTTACCAAAGTAACTCACTGTTCAAACTTTTTCCCAAAATGTCCCATTTTTTGAAAACTCGCTACACCGTGTAGCGAGTTTATAATTTTTCAATTAAAATCGCTACACGGTGTAGCGATTTTAAATTTGCTAAATTTTATTTAATATTTATGCTTTAAAAAAAAAAAAAAAACTAAATTTGAAATCGCTATAGGGTGTAGCGATTTCAACCCTGTAGCAATTCCAAATTTAAACCAAGCAAACAAAGCAAACAAAGTCCAACCGTGTTGTGTTGTATGTACGTACTACTATAGTAGTACTAATAATAAGTACTTCCTCCGGTCCACTTTAAATTACAAAATAATAATATAAAAATTATATATTAATAAAAAAAATTAAATAAAAATATTATTTTTTTATCTCAAATAAATATTTTAAAAAATGTACTTCTATAAAAAAAAATTCATTTCAAAAATAAATATTACTTTCGACTCAAAATAAATAACCAAAAAATAATAGTAAATTTTTTATTCCAAAAAAATGAGCATTACTTCCTTCATCTCAATGAATATTTTAAAAATTAATACTACTTCATTCACCTCTAAAATTAATGTTTGTAATGTTAGTGTCTTCGTCTCAAAATATGATATTAATTTTTGAGGCAAATGAAGAGTATTATTTTATAAAATATTTATTGAGACGAAGGAAGTATATAATGCTCATTTTTTTGGAATAAAAAATGTAGTATTATTTTTTGGTTATTTATTTTGAGTCGAAAGTAATATTTATTTATGAAAATGATTTTTTTTTATAGAAGTACATTTTTTAAAATATTTATTTGAGATAAAAAAATAATATTTTTTATTAATATATAATTTTTATATTATTATTTTGTAATTTAAAGTTGAAATTTATGGAAGATTTATTATTAGTACTACTATATTAGTACGTACATACAACACAACACGGTTGGACTTTGTTTGCTTTGTTTGCTTGGTTTAAATTTGGAATTGCTACAGGGTTGAAATCGCTACACCCTGTAGCGATTTCAAATTTAGTTTTTTTTTTTTTTTTTTTTTTTTTAAAGCATAAATATTAAATAAAATTTAGCAAATTTAAAATCGCTACACCGTGTAATGATTTTAATTGAAAAATTATAAACTCGCTACACGGTGTAGCGAGTTTTCAAAAAAAAAGGATATTCGAAGGCGATAGTTTGAAATGAAATATTTTGATAAATAAAATTTTAAAAATGTATTATTTGAGAAAAAATTCCCTAAATTGACCATCCATAAGAAAGAATCTTCACGCGGGTATCTTTTGTCATCTTCAAGCAAATGGATGGAATTATTAATTATTTGTGGTTTTTAAAAACAGATGGATGGAATATACCTTTACACTCAACTCCAAAAACCCCAAGTCAAAACAAACAATACTTAAGTAACTCCATTCATTTTAAATTTATTTTTCTTTTTTGTCCGTCTCACTTTTAATATATTTACTTTGCTTTATTCTATAAATAAGCAAATATAAATTTTATATAAGTACAAAAAAAATGTTACTTTCCTTATCTAACTTATTTTCATCCACTTACCAAAAAATTCTAGCTCAAACAACACCTAATATCCTTTTCTATACACATGAGGTTAGGGGTGTTAATCCTTACGAATGCAATTTCTAGTAGTTACAAGTGTCAATATTTTAATAGATTAAGTCATTAGTTAATTAAAATCAATCTTTGAAAAAATATACTCCCTCCGTCCCGCTGATAACTTCACTTTTTGCCATTTTGGGCGTCCCATTGAAAGCTTCACCTTTCCTTTTTTGGCAAAGGAATCTTTACTATTCCCTCCACTCATTCTCTCTCCTACATTATTTTAATACTCACAACACCATTATAATTTACTATTCCCTCCACTCATTCTCTCTCCTATTTTCAAATTACACTCACAACATTTTTTCTTCCCACCCACTTTCTTAATTTGCGTGCCGGAGCCAAAAGGGTGAAGTAATCAGCGGGACGGAGGGAGTATATTTTTCATACACACTTGCTTTATAAATAGTGTTTTTATAAATAGTGCTTTGAACAATTATGTTTTCAACTCACTACTATGTACTCCCTCCGTCCCATAGAAATACGCACAGTTTGACTTTTTATGAAGTTTGACCATACAACTACGAAAAATTGATATATTATAATTAAATTTTAAAACTTTTAATTGTTAGTGTTGTTAATAATAAATCAATAACAACTTTTAAAATTTCATTAAAATGTTCGAACTTCTCGTTATTATATGGTCAAACTTCATAAAAAGTCAAACTGTGCGTATTTTTATGAAACTGGAACGGAGGGAGTATAAACGAGCAGTACCAAACTAAAAAGTTTAAACCGAGACGGAGAATACTAGTTTTATTAATTCAACTAGGCATGCATGCATCTAATTATGTGGTAAAGACTCACTCAAAACATGAGTAAAATAAAGACTTTCTCAACATTGCATCTATAAATACACACACAATTACACACAGTATCATACTCAGAGTAATTTTTCATATTCATTGACGAATTATTACTCAAATTATTTATGTTTATGATGAAGATATGTTTCTTTCTCATGCTTCTCTTCACTTCACTCGAAACTCACATAGCAAGGCAATATCTTCCCAAGGAAAATATAGCTAGCCGTAATAGTAACGCAGCAGCTGTAGGCAATGATCAAGGAATCAAGATGATCACTGATTTTAAAATACCACCGTCCATCGTTGGCCGACGAACTAGGCGAAGTCCACCGCCACCTCCACAGCCAAAACCACCGAGCCGTCCCGTAGCTACTCCCCCTACTAGGGTGTTGGGAAAGGATGGATCGGTTAATGAGATTCTTGACATTGATTACGATAAAACATCCGTCTTTGACCGGAAAAAGCCATATTCGCCACCGTCTCCAAGATCAGCACCACCAACACATCAAGGAGCTGTGGGTGGTGGACATTTGTCTTTGTATAGGCAATGTTGGGGGTATTTTGTTTTTAAGATAGCCAGTTTTAGACTTTTTAGTTAGCCCTGCTTGGTAAAACTGAAAATTAAGCTTTAAAAATAATGTAGAGCTGAATTTTAAGAGTTCAGTTTATTTGGTAATGACAAGTTACTTATATCTGAATTTATTTAAAGTTTGAACTTAACATTCAAAAAATTATTTGAATAATCTTAATGAGTGTATAATAAAATAAAGTCTTCAACATATACGTCACTATTATTATAATCACAAGACTTACTCAAACACATTATGCAAATAATTTTAAATTACAAATAAATAAAATATTAATATAATATGTTTGAAAATATAGAAAAACCTTAAAAGAGAAAAAAAAAAAATTTCTATTTACATATTCTTTAAGAAAAGTCCCGAAAAATGCATTATGTAAAAAAATATTTATTTTTAATTTTTTTGGCGGATTAGATTATTTGAGTATTTGAGAAAAGTTGAAGATATACTCCCTCCGTCCCAGCCGAATGTACACTTATTTTCCTTTTGGTCCGTTCCGGCCGAGTGTGAACTGTCCAAAATGGAAGGGAATCTTCCTTATTCACCCCACTCATTCTCTCTCCTATTTTACTTTTACACTCACAACATTCTCTCTCCTAACTATTCCTTCCACTCATTCTCTCTCCTATTTTACTTTTATACTCACAATATTCTCTCTTCACTTTTTCTCTCTCTTACTTTTCCTTAATCGGTGTGCCCAACATTTTGGTTCACACTAGGCTGAGACGGAGGGAGTATTTGTTTTCTTTAATAAAAAATAGCAAGGTTCTAAAAAGCGCTAGGCGGATGCTAGGCGGCGGAGCCGAGCCTAGCGCCTAGGCGGAGACTGATCGGGATTAGTCGAAATTAGTCAGGACCTAGGCGGGATCGAACCCGAGACCTCATAAATTGTGAGGTTTTAGCTCTACCACTTAGCCATTCTTTATGGATTTTGTACATCAGATCAAAGATGCATTACTACTTTATACATACATTACTCCTGTTTTAGGTGATAAGTTTTCAATCAGTCCAAACCGTGGCCAATAATACCCTCTAACAAACAATATAATGTTGTGTGTGTCAATGGGGACTCTTTGTACTGAAAGTAACTTTTCCTAAAGGGGCCACTCGGTTCCAACTTGTGCCCAATGTATACCCTCTTACATACAGCATACATATGTATGCTTGACTGTGCAATTACACATGCATATTTGGGATGGATGGATATGAAGTCAGTGCACAACCAAAGAAGGTTAGGTGGGTTCAAGACTAACCCGCTGGAAGCGCCAAGAATCCTATGTGTGAAAGCGCATAAAAATTACTGGTAAGACACACTCAAAACATGAGTAAAATGAAGACTTTCTCAACATTGCATCTATAAATACAAACACAATTACACACAGTATCATACTCAGAGTACGTAGTAATTAATTTTTCATATTTATTGACGAATTATTACTCAAATTAATTATGTTTATGATGAAAATATGTTTCTTTCTCATGCTTCTCTTCACTTTACTCGGAACTCACAGAGCAAGGCAATATCTTCCCAAGGAAAATATAGCTAGCCGTAATACTAACGTAGCAGCTGGCAATGATGAAGGAATCAAGATGATAACTGATTTTAAAATACCACCGTCCATCGTTGGCCGACCTGGGCGAAGTCCACCGCCATCTCCAGAGGCAAACCCACCGATCCATCCCATCTGTGACACACCACCACCGCCTCCTAAACTTGCACCACCACACCATTACTTAATCCGGCCACTCATCTCCCCACCTCCGCCTCCTAAAGTTGCAGCGTCGTGGTCACCGGATTTCCTCCCGTCATCTCCTCCCAGTCCATACTTGGCAGCATACTAATCACTCTTGTCAGGTACGTACGTACTATAGGTAACAAGGAATTTTATTATTTTTTCTCTTCAAGAAAACACATTTTCATTTATTCTTTCTCATAATTGTGTAGGTCCTGATGTAAAATACGAGCGGATGGGTGCCGTGGTCTATCATGAGGAAATATGTGTACAACAATTAAATAGTTTTATATTAATTAATAAGTATTTGAATTTTAGGTTTTCAATTGTTATGTGTGTGATTATGTGTGTTAAGCCAGAGCATGGTGAATTAATTAGTTAATTATAAGAGTATGAATATTAGCTAGCGAGCTTTTATTTTAATTAAGTTGATATATGATTTAGCATGGTCATGCATGTATCAAATTAATTAATGTATAATTTTAATAGTACTTCCTTTGTTTCAAAATATTCGACGCTTTTACACTTTTTATAAAATAGATTAAATTATTCTGAGAGCAATTTAATTATCTAGATAATTAAATGTTTATAGAGAGACTATTCATAAAAAAGTCCGTCCATGCATACATTAAAAAGTTATTGCTTCTTATAATAGACGGATAAATAGTGTTTTATAGATAAATAAATTAACGTAAAATTTTAATTAAGTGTCCACCCTTGAGAGGTTTGATAATTAACAGTGCCTATTATGTTTTATAATTATAAAAAGATGGATATTAATATTTAGCCAAACCTCAATGGTAGATACCAAATTACCCAACGTTACCTTTTTATCATTTCAAAAAAAAACCATTCTCCTCCCCTCCCCCCACCCTGTTCATTGGCCTAAAATCATAGTTGTCAAACCAAACATGGATTATTAAATTTTATATTTTTAAATACCTATTAAGTATAAAAATAAAAATGCACGCAAGTTTTTCTTATAAAAATTAACTTAATCGACTCTAACTGCTAAAGATTTACTACATAAATCTATTATTAGCATGAAAACTTTAGACAGCACCTTATTTATCAGAACACTTACATTTCTTTAAAATATATCCGGATCTAAATATATATACTAAATATGGAAAATTTGGGACCCTAAATTTTTTTGACTCGAGTCAACCAAGATGAATATGATCGCATGCCTAATTTTTGTTTTGTTCTACTTTAAAAAATTGAAATCTTCTCTTGACTTTGGCTGTTGTCACGTTTAATAAATAATTAATACTCCCTCCGTCTCATTATATGTTTCATCCTTTTGAGAAATTATGTAAATTAAGAAAAAAGGTAAGTAAAGAAAGTGTTATGAATATAAAAAAAAAATAGGAGAGAGAATGAGTGGTGATGGATAAAAATCCTCTTGTAATAAAAACATTGCAAGTGTACAAAGCAATGTACAATAGTAAGGGTCGAACCACAGAGATTTGTGTGTTGAATAAATTGATTTAATTAGTGTAAAAAGTAACAAAGGAAAAGGGGGGTTTGATTATTTGAATTATTAAACTAAGAAAACAAAATAAATAGATTAAAGATAGCAAGAGACAAGAGATTTATGGATTGAGGCTCATATCAATTATCACTTTATGCTTTTTATTTCATGTAAAAATAATTCAATCTCATTCTTGAATTCGTTCACAAAAATCTAGGGTTAAGATGTTAATATATTCCGCAAGGTCAATAAGAACATTAGAACCCTACTAATTCTATCTTGTTTATGTTGGAAAGATTCGTTATATGTGAAGGAAATTGTATATTTTCCTTACGTGAATCGTTTGTCGTTTGACAAATATTATAGTGGGTTAATGTTCCACGTTGTGAGAACATGAAAATGAAATATCTAGATGTCCAATTTGATATTGGATGAGAAAGATATAATAGCTCAAAGTAAGTGGGTTAAAGTGTAACTTTTAGAAGTTAACACCACTATTGATGTCCCATAATTTCTAGATTAATTGAGGGATTAATATGGATCATTACTTTGAAATTTGGGGTTACAAAGTTTGGTATTAAATTTCTTGAATAGAAAGTAATGAGTCTTATATTAATACTAAGATTAATTGGGTATTTATGGGAGAGTTAGTGGAGCTATAAGTAGAGAGACCCACAATAATGAAAGTTGATTTCTTTTTCCATCAATTCTCCACCTCCCTCTTGCAATTTTGTTATCTTCTTCATTTGGCCTCCTAGAGAAATATCAATGGTGATTTTGTCCAAGCATAGGGAAATTCGCCGGAAAACTTAAGTGCAAAGTTGTTCCGGTTCATCTGTTCTATCCTGGGAAACTAACGTCTATTGAAGACCTCGATCACTCGTAGTGAGGGGGCGAATTAGTCTTAAGGAGAGTGTTTAACACGGCTCAGATTCAAGCAAATTCAAGACGACGATTTATGGGTTTTCTTTGTTAATTTTTATGTTGTATACTCCCTCCGTCCCGGCCGATTTAGGATTTTTTGGGCCGGCACGGGGATTAAGGAAAAGGTAAATGTTGTGAGTGTAATTTAAAAATAGGAGAGAGAATAAGTGGAGAGAATAGTAAATTATAATGGTGTTGTGAGTATTAAAATAATGTAGGAGAGAGAATGAGTGGAGAGAATAGTGATTTAAGGTTTTCATTTTGGGCCGTTCTAATTCGGGTGAAACGTCCAAAATAGAAATAAATCCTAAATCGGTGGGGACGGCGGAGTATCAGATTTCAATTTTGTTGTAATTCTTTTCTTTTGTGCTCGATTGTTTAGATTTGTCTAACAATCTTAAGACTAATTTCCTATTTGAGAAAGAATTACAGATTTGGAAAACCTGGTGGAGCGGTAATCAAAGAAAAGAGGTAAAAGAATTGGGAAAACGATGGACAGAGGAACGGAAGAAAATTCCAAAGACATTTTTCAGTGATCATACCGTGGTAAAAATTATTTTCCCGTTTCTTTAACTCGTTGGATCGGACTGAAATTTGGTGTGCATGTTCACGACTCATAGGAGAAGATTCTGAATGGTGGAGATCGGATTTTATTATGAAGATATTAATATATAAATTCTCGGAATGCAATGCTGCTTCGAAAGAAGTAATGATGTATTTGACTTCCTACGGATGAACATCAAGGATGTTGCCAAATGATTGTGTAAAATAGTTGTGGTGATGCCACTTCTAGTGTTTATACAATGAATGATAGATCTCTTATGAGGTTCATGAAAACTCATAGTGAGAAAAATTGAAAAGTCTCGATTGAACTAAATTGAGAAAAATGAACGGTTAAAGATATCGTATTTAACGTTCTTTATGATTCACAAGAATCATGTTGAGAAAATTTGAATAGTTCACCGAACTAAGTTGAGAAGATGGACGGGTAAAAGATTATTTAGTCTTTAACGTTGCATTTTATAAATGAAAAGTTCTTTTGAACTAAGTTGAGAGAAGATGAACTAGGATAAAGATGTACTCTTTAACGTTGCATTTTATCAAATAACTTGTATTGACAAAGATGATAGGGCTTCTTGAAAAGGAGTTGTTAAATCTCTATTATTGTCAATAGTGACAAAAGTCACAAAGATAAAAACAATAGAGCTTCTTGAAAGAAGTTGTTGAATTCTATTGTTGTGAACATTGAAAAAATGTTACAAAGAACCAAAAATCATTAGGGTTTCTTGAAAGAAGTTATTAAAACCTATTAGGGGAATATGTGACTAATGTCTAGTAAAGATAAAAAAAAAAAACAATAAGACTTCTTTGAAGGAAGTTGTTTAAATTTTATTGTTGTTGATGATGACAAATGACACAAAAATATTTAGAAGTATAACTTCTAAAAGAAATTGTGTATTTGGTGAATGAGAAGGTAATTTCTCTAATTTAGAGGTACTCCAAGATGAGACCTTTCAAGAAATTTTAGAATAATTAACCTTCAATTATAATTTCATTAAGGAATTTAGAGATTTATAAATATGAGTGGTTATGAGAAATAAATTGTGTGACCACTGACCTATAGAATTAGCACTAATTAACCTTGATTTCTTGTGTAATTGGGTTAGAGATGGTTGGAAAATAATTGTAACAACGCTTAGGATTGCAAGGGAAATAAAATAAAGCGATATCTTGGCTTTGTGGGAAGTATAAATCTCTAATAGGAATGTGGTTGTTCCAAGTATTTCGGATAACCATTATGAAATGTTAGAATAAAGTATGTTGGCCTCGACTTTAAGTGATGGCACAAAAGATGTTCTATTTGACCACCTTGAACTTAGGGAGGTTTAGTTTTGGACTATTCTAGAACTTGGGTGAAAATGTGATGGATGTTTAAGTGAAAAAGAGCGGTTGAAGAAGATATCAATTAATTTGGCATGAGGGGGACATGCTCCCCATGTAGGATTGGTATGACTTAAATAACTCGCCAACAAACCTCCCGAGATACAGAACGACATAAACCCTACTCAAATTCCCATCCCCAGCCATCACTGACTAATTTCTCAATTTATCATTTTATTGTCTCTCTTCCCCCAGTTAATCTTTTAACAATTGAGCCACACCACTGGCTAAGTTCAGAATTTTCACGACAAGCTCGACCTTAACACGAATTAATCAGGTTGCCAGGTGCCTAGGAGGTAAATTAAATCTGTTATTTCTCATAAACACGCATATTTATAAATCTCTAAATTCTTTAATGTAATTATAATTGAGGTTAGTCTATTCAAGAGTACAAGATACGTCTTCAATTGCCTCTAAATTAGAGAAGTCACATTCTCATTCACCAAATACACAATTTCTTTTAGAAGTTATACTTCTAAATATTTTGTGTCATTGTCGTCGTCAACAGCAATAAAGATTTAACAACTCGCTCAGAAGTCATATTCTTCTTATCTTTATGACATTAGTCACCCATTTCAATTGTAGGTTTTATTAACTTCTTTCAAAGAGCCCTGTACTTTTTGTTCTTTAACGCGACTTTTGTCAATGTTCACAACAATAGAATTCAGCAACTTCTTTCAAGAAGCTCTATTGTTTTAATCTTTGTGACTTTTGTCACTATTGACAATAATAGGCTTTAACAACTCCTTTCGAGAAATATCATCGTTTGGCGTACATTGTATAAACAATGCTGGCAAAGACTACATCTTTATCCGTTCATCTTCTCGACCTAGTTCAAAAGAACTTTTCGTATAAAGAAATGCTAGCGTTAAACACTAAATCTTTACCCGATCCGCTCTTCTTCGGCTTTAGTTAGATCGAACTAATCAATTTTTCTCAACATGATTCTTCGTGAGTCATAGAGCTCGTTAATCACACGATTCTATCTTCAACCGTTCATTTTCTCAATTTAGTTCAATCGAACTTTTCAGTTTTTCTGTATGATTTTCATGAATATAAGAGATCTATCATTCATTGTATAAACACTAGAAATGGCATCTACAACTATTTTACACAATCATTGCGGCATCACTGATGTTCATCCGTAAATCAGCTCATCATTGCGTCGTTAAGCACAACACCGGCGTTACGAAATTCGGTATATATTAATGTCTTCGTAACAAAATCCGATCATGCACCGTTCAGAAGGTAATTAAATGAGTTTGAACATGCGCGCAAAATTTCGGTCCGATCGGCTGATTCAAAGAAGCGGAAAATATTTTGTACCACAGATGATCTCGGCTGAAAAAATGATGTGGGAATTACTGGCAAGATAACAAATCCGTAGACTTTTCCAATTCTTTGCCTCTTTCTTTGATTACAGCTCCATAATTTCCAAATCTGTAATTATTTCTCAGAAATAGGAAATTAGTCTTAGGGTTTGTTAGACAAATCTAAACAATCGAGCACAAAAGAAAAAGAATTACAATAAAATTGAAATACAATATACAACATAAAAATTAACAAAGAAAAAACCGTAAGTCGTCGTCTTGAATTTGCTTGAATCCGAGCCGTGTTAGACACTCTCCTTAAGACTAATTCGCCCCCTCACTACGAGTGCTCGAGGTCTTCAATGGACGTTAGTCTCCCAGGATAGAACGGATGAACCGGAACAACTTTGCACTTAAGTTTTCCGGCGAATTTCCCTATGCTTGGACAAAATCACCATGGATATTTCTCTAGGAGGCCAAAGGAAGAAGATAACAAATTGCAAGAGGGAGGTGGAGAATTGATGGAAAAAGAAATCAATTTTCATTATTGTGGGTCTCTCTACTTATAGCTCCACTAACTCTCCCATGAATACCCAATTAATCTTAGTATTAATATGAGACTCATTACTTTCTATTCAAGAAGTTTAATACCAAACTTTGTAACCCCAAATTCCAAAGTAATGATCCATATTAATCCCTCAATTAATCTAGGAATTATGGGACATCAATAGTGGTGTTAACTTCTAAAAGTTACACTTTAACCCTTCTTTTGGTATCATATCTTCATCGCAATATCAAATTGGACATCTAGATATTTCATTTTA